>JAQPPZ010005839.1:0-62370 GCA_028583015.1 Wollemia nobilis
TTGCAATAATACAAAATTCTGGAAATAAAATAGCAGCAAACTAGAAATGCTCGTAACTTTTAATCTACTACTCCAAAGCTACGAAATTTTAACACAAGTTTCTTCTAATACAAATAAGCAAACCCAGTGAAGGAAACTGCATAGAAACAAATGTACCCAAAAATATAGAAGTCTGAAACAAATCTGGAAATTGTCATCAGCAATAGGGAACTTCACAAATTCATATGATAATCTCGAAATACAAATTTCTCCAGCTAGCAAATTGTAGATTTAGACACCCAATAAAGAGGCACCTCCAATACAAATGTGAAAGGGCCCCAAAATGAGGCGATTCAATTACACTCAGCAACTCGCCCCTATGTGGATGTGTACGGCCTATCAAAGCTGAAGTTGGGTCTCGCAATATATCACCAATCTGCCCTCAAAGCCCATGATTTGCTTAAAAAAAGGTTCGGCTAGGTTAAAGAAACCAAGGAATGAAGTGATGCTCAAACCCTAGCTCCAATGAAGTGACAAAAAACTGTAGAAATGGCCCTTCAAACTATACGACCAGATGGGAATGATGACTGTAACTTATTGGAACACGAACCCCTTTCACTCTTCTAGAAATATCTTCAATAAACCTCTAAAAATCTGCTCTTAATTAAGCCCAATGCAACCTCTGAAATAAGATTACCCCAAAGCCCCCTGAGAGTAATCTTTCAACTCCGAAGGTGTTGATCCTGCTGGCGGTTTTCGTCACACAACAAGCAATAAAATCTCCCTGCAAATCCTTGCTGCAAGTCGACTTCTCCAAGACAAGATAACATAGCCAAAGATAATGCAAATGAATTCCAAACCTCCTTTTATTCCCTTCCTCAAATGAGTCGGCCAAGAATTGGAGGGAAACTTTTAATTTTAAATTATTCTTTATTATTAAATGGGTCCCTAGAGGGGCGTAGCATGTCTAGGCCTCCTTATTTTAACACTTTATAACATGACCTTTCTTTTAAGTGGTTATATGACCCCCTTATAACATCCAATTAATAAAATATAATGCCCAACATTATAAAGTTACATTATTATTTAATTTTTTACATTAATAATCTTCGGGCATTAAAATAATCTGTCTCCACATGCCGGACCCAAGATATGAAAATAGAAATGGATACCCATTTCGCCGAACTATCCATCCATAACATCCGTTTCTCGAGATTCCAACCCTAACTGACTTACTAAAAATAGTAAGTCCCTGCAATTATGCTCAAAACGGACCGAGAAACTGGCAATTTGAAGCATTGTTCGCTCTGACATCAACTGAACTATCCCAATGGGCTCCCACACAACTGATCCTGCCTACGGGAACCCGTGAGTAGGCAAGTCCCATTCTGCACTGGACATCTGACTAAGATGGGGACATTACAGTCCTCCCTCCCTGAGATTGCTTGTCCTCAAGCAATACTTAACATAACATCAACATCATCAGAATCACCTAATCAGAACCACCTATGATTCCAGGGTCCCAAACCAATCTCAAAACAATTATTACAGCTGCCACTTCTATATAAAAATCAAAACAAAAATCTGAGTGTGAGACCAAGATGCAAATCAACAATGTGTGGAACCAAGGTTGCCTCAAACATTCATCCAAGACTGTTCCCAAACCTGCTTCAAGCTGACCAAATATTGTCTTCATGCTATTCCAAAACTGTCCAAAGGCTGCAATTGTGCAAAAATTGAGTGGAAATAGGCTCAAACTCTCACAGACCAGATCTGAAGTGATGCATAGCAGTTCTGATTTGTCATGTACAACAATGGTATATAACTATTTAATCTCTTCAAAGATATGTAAACTCAGTTCTCCTTTATTTATAATGATTGTACTATGCAAGAGTGTGATAAAATTAGCAAAGGTAATGAATGAATCAACACCAAAGAGAGTGAAAAGGAAATTATAATCAACAAACTATGGCTCTCCATATGCATAAGTCAAGTACATCACCCCTTCCTTTCCCCAAGGGAAATCCAATACTCCCCAACCTTGAGAAACATTATCAATATCATAAATATCAAGTTTTATGACCAAAATACTCCTACATACCTCACTCCATGCTTTTATTAACTGCTGTTCCAAAATGGGACTGAAAGTGCATGTCAATGGCTGAAGCTCTACTTTTCCCATGTTTCCAACTCCAAAACAACTTGCCCCCCAATGTATCAAAACTGAAAATGCAACTTTATCTCCATTATGTGCCATCAAATCTAAGTGTAACAGCTGCTCCAACTTCCTCAAAAACTGACAATGCTCCCTCTTCATGTCTTGCAAGTGAGCATACATGTAAACTACTAACTTATGCTCATACTCAGCTCTAAGAACAACCTTTAACATTATGAAAGACACCTTATTATATCTCCCAAAATGGACTAACACATGCCTCATACAATTCTCACCCAAAACTGAAAACACGTGTGGTGTAGCAATTCCTCTTGTCACCAAAAACTCAGTGAATGTAAGTAAATCAGACCTGATGTGATGTACAACCGTTGGTGCCTTACCAATCAGTCTACGTGAAACCCATACTGTATCCAATTCTGTCTCACAAAGTGTTAAAGATGCAACTCTTTTTTTTGCCAAATGAGACCTCAATTTCTCCATCGTTCCTTCCTTCATAGCCTTCCCAAATGCAGCTTCTGAAATCAGCAGACAATCAGTCCTATTGGTACCAAAATTCTCCCTCACAATAGTCCCAAAATCAATCTTGAAAATCAGTGAAGTGTTTGTCCAAAACAACATTAATTGGTCATCAAATTTCCTCCACAAAGCTGCCCAAAACTCCTTGTATACTGCCTCCTCAGTTGTCTTCACATGTGCAGCCCAAATTGCACCAAGTAATGTAACAAATTCCAACATAACCATCCAATAACTCCTATACAACAACGTCTCATCATAGGCATGTAGTGCGCCAAGTTGAGTGATACAAGGCTCCAATTGACCCAACATCCCTGCTAAGACTGTTCTTGCAAATGCATCCTCTGAAATAAGAAAATATTGTATCTTTTGTGTATCATAAACAATCTTCATATGTGGCACAAACCTTCTAACAACAATGTGACATCTTTCCTCATCATTTCCTATGGCTGTGAAATGTAAAACTCTGACAAAATCAGTGATGGTGATGAACAAATCTGAATACTGATCTATATACATGGCTGCCACTAACACATAATTGAATTTTACACCTGGATTCCATGCATTTAAGGGCTGATGCCTTCCTTCTGACAAAGTGTGCTCATTGTGAATCCCATGAACAACAATGTGTAAAAGTTGTTCAATGTCCTTAACATCAACCGAACTCAGTTTACTACTTCTATCAAAGACTGTACTATGCAAAAATTGAATAGAACCATCAAACATTGAGGAGAAATGAGTGAGAAAGAGTTTAAATTTTGAGTCAACAATCTCTGTCTCCTCATTCATGTAATCAGTTTTATACACAAGCATCATATCATCACCAACTGTGAGTGCTTCCTTTGTTAATACAGTCCCATCAAGTGCTCCAACTATCCAAAAACATGCAACCCATATGATTCTTAACAACATGGAAGAATGTTGTGCAAGAGTCCCATACTTCGCATACATCATTAGTCTTATCAAACACATTGTTGCCACTAATTCATGAGTGCCAAAATATCTCAATCTGTTGCTATAAAAATCAGGATGAAGCTCATACCTTATGGGAGTAATATCATGGCTGATCCATGATCCCAATGGATGTAGAGATGACTCCAAGTGGTGGATGTTCTCATCCAAACACCCCAAAATTGAAGATGTACTCTCAACTCTGTCCAAGATTGAATCTAAGCTAGGTTGGTTGGAAAAATAGTTGCCACCATTTATTATGAATAAACTTGGCATATTTGGGTGTGTATTGCTCTCTTCTAGGATCTCCAAATCTGAACGCTTTTCTTCAAAGGCTGAAACTACGAAAGAGAAGCCTCCAATGGCCTCCATGCCTTCATCATACCTTGGTACCAAAACACCTGGATCCCAAGGAACTAGGAGCTGATCTGAAAAGGTATGTTCATTGTGATCCTCATGAGGGATTGATTTCTCCCACACATCACTCTCCAAATCCAAGGAGTTGGAACTAGTGTGAACACTTCTATCCAAGGATTTAGTTTGGGAATCTAGACCATATCCATTATCATCACAAACTGATTTGGGAACTTTAATACATTCATCTGCATCATGTTTTTTCACAACAATCTCATGTGGTGATTCAATCTCTTGGTTAACAATTTCTGATTTGAATTCTTCTTCATCCAGGGTAGGTACAACTTCAGAATTTTCCACTAAATTCTTCTTTAGATCCACAAGCTCTTCTTTACTAGCTTCCTCATGTGAAATTTCTGCCATGGGCTGCTCTTCTCCCCTAATCTCCTCATTGTCCAAGAAAGGTTTCAACTTCCTCTCACACTGTTTAACAACACTATTAACCAATTCATGTGCAGCAATGGAAGCAACCAAGTCTTGCCTCCAAACATCCAATAACATTGATAAGAGTGGTTGGTAAATATAATCACTTTCATCTATAATCAAAATCATAATGTCTCTCATAGCTGCAATAACATTATTAGCATGTTCTTTTCTAGATGAAGCAATGAAATGATGAAACATTTCGTAAACCAACTCATCCATGTCCAAATCTAACAAGATGTTGCCCATTCTAGTTTTTGCAAATAATTCAAGTATGGAAACTCTCCTAGAGAAATGAGAACAAGTAACATCCTCCAAACTTTCAAAACTATCAACCAACAACTGAAATATTGTTCTCAATGTGTCATCATTATAAGGAGCTTTAGGAGCTGAAATTCTCAAAATTTCACTCAAGCAAGAAGTGACCATGAGTCTTACCTCCTTATCTGTGTGTTTCAACCATCTAGGCTTACCCAAAGACTTCACCACCAGAGTCATAGCAGATTGTAATATCTGAGAAGGTGATGAATCCATCATATACAAACAATCTTCTACCTCCCCTAGGACACAGTAGAGAACATCTTTTGGCTGAGATATGAATCCAAGTTTTCTTCCTGCATTAGTAAGCCTTTTGACCAACTCATTTTTGCCCAATAGTGCCATGATCCACAATTAAAAATTTAATGTTCAAGAACCCTAGGTTTCATTTCAGCAAAATTCCACCACAAACCCTTCAAAAGTGCCCAAAATTTTTTTGAATGCTGATCTACTCAGGGATGTTGAATCCTCCTCATGAAACCCTAATTCAGATCTGATCATAGGCTGGCAGGAAACCAACTCTGATACCAATGTAGTGACCACCCCCGAATGAACACCAAGAATTTATGTCCTGGTTTTTGGGTTTTTGATAGTTTTGTACTATTTTTGTAGCTTTTAACTATTTTGGTGTTTTTTGCAATAATACAAAATTCTGGAAATAAAATAGCAGTAAACTAGAAATGCTCATAACTTTTAATCTACTACTCCAAAGCTACGAAATTTTAACACAAGTTTCTTCTAATACAAATAAGCAAACCCAGTGAAGGAAACTGCATAGAAACAAATGTACCCAAAAATATAGAAGTCTGAAACAAATCTGGAAATTGTCATCAGCAACAGGGAACTTCACAAATTCATATGATAATCTCGAAATACAAATTTCTCCAGCTAGCAAATTGCAGATTTAGACACCCAATAAAGAGGCGCCTCCAATACAAATGTGAAAGGGCCCCAAAATGAGGCGATTCAATTACACTTAGCAACTCGCCCCTATGTGGATGTGTACGACCTATCAAAGCTGAAGTTGGGTCTCGCAATATATCACCAATCTGCCCTCAAACCCCATAATTTGCTTAAAAAAATGTTCGGCTAGGTTAAAGAAACCAAGGAATGAAGTGATGCTCAAACCCTAGCTCCAATGAAGTGACAACAAACTATAGAAATGGCCCTTCAAACTGTACGACCAGATGGGAATGATGACTGTAACTTATTGTAACACGAACCCCTTTCACTCTTCTAGAAATATCTTCAATAAACCTCTAAAAATCTGCTCTTAATTAAGCCCAATGCAACCTCTGAAATAAGATTGCCCCAAAGCCCCCTGAGAGTAATCTTTCAACTCCGAAGGTGCTGATCCTGCTGGTGGTTTTCGTCACACAACAAGCAATAAACTCTCCTTGCAAGTCCTTGTTGCAAGTCGACTTCTCCAAGACAAGATAACATAGCCAAAGATAATGCAAATGAATTTCCAAACCTCCTTTTATTCCCTTCCTCAAATGAGTCGGCCAAGAATTGGAGGGAAACTTTTAATTTTAAATTATTCTTTATTATTAAATGGGTCCCTAGAGGGGCGTAGCATGTCTAGGCCTCCTTATTTTAACACTTTATAACATGGCCTATATTTTAAGTGGTTATATGACCCCCTTATAACATCCAATTAATAAAATATAATGCCCAACATTATAAAGTTACATTATTATTTAATTTTTTACATTAATAATCTTCGGGCATTAAAATAATCTGTCTCCACATGTCGGACCCAAGATATGAAAATAGAAATGGATACCCATTTCATCGAACTATCCATCCGTAACATCCATTTCTCGAGATTCCAACCCTAACTGACTTACTAAAAATAGTAAGTCCCTGCAATTATGCTCAAAACGGACCAAGAAACTGGAAATTTGAAGCATTGTCCGCTTTGACATCAACTGAACTATCCCAGTGGGCTCCCACACAAATGATCCTACCTATGGGAACCCGTGAGTAGGCAAGTCCCATTCTGCACTGGACATCTGACTAAGATGGGGACATTACACTAACATTCAAGATACTAATCAAGTTGAAACTTGTAGCACTAATAATGTTAATCAAGAAATCAATCTAATATTTTTAGGCCTATCCAAACTTTCTCATCTCCTGGAACCTTAGGACTTATCATGACCCTCCCTTGGAAAACTTTTTCAATAGACAAACTCATGATTGACTATGTTGTCTTTGGATGGAATGTTGACTAGGATATGTTTAGTTTTTGTATAATATTTGCTAAATAGAATATTATATTATATCAAGTTAGAAAATACTTGGTTATTTCATGTTAAGCTTTAGAAATATATGCTCATGAATTGAAAGTAAAAGATGTTGTTAACATAATTTCACTTATGAAGGTCACTTGTATATATAGAACAACTTAAGAGTGGTCTAAATTATAGATCTTTTGTATAATTGCTCACCATGTATTGGACAAGGAAATATTCCAATTAAAAATAAAAAAGTCTATTATTGTTAATTATCTTAGATTTGGATAAAGCTTTATTTAATGTAAAATGGATGTATTTCATTTAAAGTTGTGTATATTCTAGTAAGTAGTGATTTTTTATTTTTTAAATCAAGGAAACATCAAATGGTGGATGTATTTACTCACTGGAAAAAGAAAATCATGGATTATCGAAGGGAAACTGAACTCATTATGGGGAGCACATTGCTAAATATCGAGGATGTTGTTATTCTTGGATGATATCTCTGGAAAAATATCAAAAAGGTTTGTGAGTGTTTTTCAATAGAAGTAATTATAGAAACCAGTTGGTCCGGCATACTCCTTCATGATCGAAAGGAGAGGAGAGAATGTGCAAGAATAAGTGGGTGAGTAACTTTGATGGAAAAAGAGGAAAAAAGCAAGAATCTGAATAGGGGATGAGTTCGATAGTGGAGAGGGAGAACAGGGGAGAGGATTCAAAGTGGTAGGGTAAGGTTTATCGAGAAGGAGAATCATTGGAACAAGGAATAGTGGAACTCTATGTCAAAGGACTTGCTCGAGCTAAAATGGTAAGAGCACCATGCTTTTGATAGTAGTTTATATTTAGAAGAGATAATGGTTTTGATAATTTGAATTGCTAGAGAAATTAAACTCCTATTGCTGAGTTTCAACTTTCATGCACTATAAGTCGAGATAGTTATCTTAGTCTTTGTTGTGAGTATAAGAGGGAGATAATTTTTGGATTAGCATTTTGGTTTTGCCAAGATTATATTCTAATATTTCGGTGCACTTTAGAAGGAAGAGTGGGCTAACAAGAGTTTACTCCTTGTTCAATGGGTAAGTATAAGTGTATGCCATAGATATAGAAGTTAAGGCTTGATCATCCTACGTATTGCCAAGATATATTTTGGCCATCACTCTAGAGGAATTTAATGGTGTTTAAACTCTTAGTGGGATGGGATGACTATTGTGTATTTGTGTGTTACAAAACTATTACCTTGATTGGGTAGTGGACAACTAAAACAACTGAGTATTTACCTCTATAATAGTACCTATCACCATTAAAGACTGTAGCATAGGGAATGCCACTACACTTATGGTTGGATGATAAGAATTATGAATCTAGTGTTGTTTCAATCTTTTGGCTTTCCTTGGATGGTGTTCTATCCTTGAGTGTGACATTGAGGATACACCTACGACTCTTTGAGTGAGTAAGGATTAAGTCAAGATTGTTTAGAGAGTGCCAACTCGATCCAGGATGGAGATACCTAGGGGGTACTATAGTGTCAACTCAAGGTAGAGTTTTAATGCGGTCACTATTTTCAAAGGCTAGCGTGAATCTGTCTTTGTTATCTCAACATAGTAAGTAATTCTGGAAAATGGGGGAATGGAATAATACTTTTATGAGAGGAGCTTAAAATCACTTAATGATGCAAGGTTTGGTTTATGTGTATTAGCTTTAAGTCGAGTTGAGCTCTTAGTTTAGAAAATATTTTAGGATATCATTTGAGTCTATGACGTTATCATTGAGTCATTTTTAGTGAAACAGGTGCATGGTTTGTAAATTGTTGCATTCAACATATACTTGAGTGTTGGTTCTAATAGGTAAGCTATTTGTGTTGCTATATTCTATGGACATGGTTCCAATAAGCCTAGAATGAGAATAGCCGATGGTCTAGTTTAAGGATAGGATTGAAATGTAGGACTTTGAATGATAGAATTCTAGGTGTAGTTGGTATGGTTGTTGTTATGGAATATCCATCTACTATTGATGAATTTTGAATGAGTATTATGTATGATTTTAATATCATAAAGAATGAATCCAGGTATTGATCTGTATCTTCTTGTGAATCATGAAAAGTGCATAGTGTAAAGAAAGTTAAAAGGTATCCATGTATTGAGGGGCTATTCTAGAGTTGTACTCCATGAAGAGGAGACAAATGTAGATTGATTTGACTGACCGATTCAATTCATAATACTTAAGGATTAATGGAATATCCCTTGGAGGTCATAAATATTGAATGGATTATCTTTGAAATTATGTAAAGACCGATTCAATTTGATTATAATGAAAGAGATATGATTTTAGGCTAGTTTTTCCCCAATAGGGGGTTTTCCAGGGTAAAATATTGTTGTTTGATTATTGTGGTGATCTTTCCTTATGGTGTTATTCTTTTTAACGATATGATTATATATGGTGCATTGCATAATATTCATTCCAGTTTAGACATTGTTGTCTTAAAATATATTGAATTCTAATAGGGAATTATTATAATGTTTAATAATTTAGGATGCTATGTGGATGAAAATGATTCTTTTGACTTGCTCCAATGTATGGTTCTTGTCATTTAGTTTACATAAGTAATTAGGAGTCCTTTTTTGGACCTTGTTAGTGCATAAGGAATGGTTGAATTCCAAACTGAAATAAAAGCATTATTATAAATTTTAAGAGAGTTAAATTTATATTTTGATTATGAACCCTTTATCATGAACTATACCTTGGGTCTAAATACTAAATATTGGAGTATGGAATATGGATAGTTGGGACAAGCTTGGTAATGCATAAAATATAATGGAAATTACTATGTTCAAATTAGATCCAAAATCAAAAGAATTATTGAATTTGGGTAATTAGATATGCACAAGAATATCAAAGTGAATAGGTTTCTTATTAAGTAATGTTAAGAAAATTTTAATTTTTTTTGTGAAAAAAAAAAAAAAAAAAATTAGGAATTTAGGGGTTGTGATAGGACTAGCCTCTAGAAAGGGAAAAATAATATAGGTAGGTATTTTTTCCTTTATTTTCATCACTACTAAAAATGAGGAGGACATTTAAGGTAGTAATATTTATCCAATTGAGTGGCAATATGCTTCACATTACCTTTTAGATATATACCCCATATCTAAATGGATTTTGTGTAACATGGGATACTAGAGAAATGGGTTAGGCCTCTATGAGCAAGGCTTAGAGGAACCTTTAGAAATTGAACCTTGGCTTAGGTGTTTTGGGTTGGGATTTATACCTAGTTAAAATAAACCTCTACAAACATCCCTCTCATCTAATAATTAGGATGGATTTCAATGTTAACCTTCAGAAGTTAGTGACGATACCATCTCCTTAAATAAATTAGATTGGAATGAAGAGAATAATAACAAACCTTACCCTTTTCAATGTCCCAACTCTTCTCAAGTTGCAAGTGTAAACAATCTCACCATAAAATATCCCAAACTCATGATCAATAGTAGTGAGTGTGATAAAAGACCAATTTATACAATCTCCAAAGGATGATAACTTTGATCGCCTTATTTAGATCCCTCTAAATGGTGATGGATCTCCTTCCTTATTAAATATTTTTGTCATCTCACATAAGGTTGAACCAAATCCTACTCCAAATAATACTAAGGAAAAATATGCTTCTCATAACCTTTGATAAAATGGTAATATGACATTGTTAGCCTCCATATAAGACACCATGGATAACTACATAACACAAAAGATAATAATCAATATAATAAAAGTGTTATGTTGACTAAAGGAGTAGGAATTATGGAAAGCTATGATATCTACCTCTCTCAATCATCATTGAATAACACATTATAATATCTATTGGGATGTAGTGATGATCCTAGTCAAGCATTAGATCATTACGTGTTAGGTATCAAATGCTAGCAGTGATCCACTAGTCTCACATCATTTGCTCTTGCATGTTTTATTGATGCATGGTAGTTTGATATCATAATTACCTATTTGGATTTGCATGGACTGCTTGTTGTGTGTTGATTCAAGAGAAGCGTAATGATACCATGATTATCCCAGTCATGTTAGTGCATGTATGCATTGCACTTTCACTAGGTTTTTGAGCTAGCGACTTCTTTCCTAGTCCTTCACTTGTTAAATATTTCTTTAAATTCATCACCCTCATTGAGTGCTAGGACTATTTTTAACCATTGATTGGTTGATAAATAGCATGCACCTAAAATTAGTTGAAATCACTCCAAAGTTATCAAAGCCAATAATCATGGATCTCTCTTATATTTTTATAAATTATCATGAACCTTTTAGATTGCATTCCATATAGCCCTTGCTTACTTATGCAATCTAGAGAGGAGAATACATATTATTTGTGTAGACACCTAAATCATGTCATTATTATGGGAGCTACTCACTTAGACACACTCATAAGATAAAAATACATAATATTGGACTTTCCAAACATCAATAGTGGTTCTCACCACTCATTTGGGGCCTTTTCAAGCCATCCAAGCCTAGCCGCTCAAGCCAAGAGCAAAAATATCTTAGCCACTCAAGCTGAGAGTGACCAGACCTTAGCCACTACAACGGTCAGATCTTAGCCACTGCAGATGACAACAACTAAGCCATAAGAAGTAGTTTATCGACAAACAAGCCTAATCACAGGTAGAAGTGGCAGTCTGCATGCAATAAAGGTGAGCGGGAGTAACTTTGCATTCCTTTTCATGACCAGTTCACATAGGAGGCTTGAGTTTGCATTTAAACTTTAGTTAACTGACCTCCAAGCATAAAAAAAGGACAAAAGATTCTCATTCTAATGACCAGTTCGCATAGGATACTCAAGTGGGCGGTTACATTTTAGATAGCTGGCTTCCAAACATAGACAAAGGATAAAAAATTCTCATGCTAACTTGAACTATGCATGAGAAATTCATTCCTAGGGTTTGGACATAGACCTAGGGTTTCACACTATAAAAGGTGCAAACCTAAGAGCACCAAAGGATCATCTTCTATCATCGAGACATATTTTTGAGGAGAGATTTCGAGACTTGGAGAGTTCTCTTTGAGATCACGTGTACGGTGAAGCCCTGATGGATTGAAGAGCATAACACCTATTATTTAAACATCAGATATAGGCTTTGACCCATAGCTTTGGGGAAAAGAGAACAAGGTTTACCTTAGTGGCCGATGTCTTGGACAGTGGCCCATAAGCTTAGCTTAGGTTTTAGACATAGCTTCTTTTATTCTATTTCTTCATGTTTTCATATCATTAGCATATATTTACATGATTTCATGGCATAGTTTCATCATGTTTCCATTACATTATTTTATTACTAACAACCTCATCCGAGGAGGCAATCTCGGACATCTAAGCGTGTGTTGTTGTTTCATTGCTTGCAAGGCCACAGGTTTTATCGAATGGAATATGCAACATATGAGAGCAAAAGGGATCCCTCTAGGAAATAGACCTGGAGAAGGAGGCATCTGTAAGCCCTCATACATTTCCATGTTCAAAATCAGGAAGCCTTTATAAGTGCACCACCTCTTCATGAAAGGGGTACTCTTTACCTATTTGTAACTTATTGTATCGAAATGGGTATCCCTAAGAGGGACCGACATGTAACCGAGTTTCAATATCAATAAAGAGATCCATATTTGTTATTTCATGTTATATGCTTTTCCTTCTTGTCTTCCATTTCATCTTGGGTTTTTAATAACATTGCAAGTAGGGTTAAAAAGGGGGCAGTGCGTGCATCCCGGGGTCGCTAAAGATGGCGATCATGATGGGACCACCACTAATTTTTCATTTTCTACCAGAATACTAACTTAGTTTTGTGTGCAGGTCTAGCCACTCTGAGCTATAGTAGCCAAAAACTAGCCACTCTGAGCTACAGTAGCCAATAGAGCTTAGTTGCTATGAGCTACAGTGGCCAAGAACCAGCCACTCTGGTCAACAACGGCCAGAACTAGAGTGTAACAGAGGTCAAAACACCGAATCTCTGAGCTGGATCAAAGGTTGGTATAGCTTCTCTGATATTTCATAGCTTCCTGTCTACTTCTATGTGTCTAAAAAAAAGAACTTAAAGCACATTTATGTTTGGAAATTGAAAGAATAAAAGGAGAAAAAATTAAGCATTTCGTATATCTTAGATCTTCTTTTAAATTTTCCACTAGGCATTGCTAGGAACAACGGCTTATGCCTAAAAATTTTACCCTAGAATCCAACGTGCTAGATATTGTATGTTGTTTGCTTGCTTTGAGGCCCTGCTAGAGGCCATAGCTACACGAAATAAAGTGCGCTCATACAAATCATAGTAGTTCATGCATCTTTCTAAATATTGAAATGTATTTTTGCACTTAGGCATATAGGAAAGATTCATTGTTGCTATATGATGCACTTTATGTTATGCAAGCTTAAAATGAACACCACACATGCACGTCTCATTTAAACATTGGGGAGTTGGATTTCATCACCAACCTTCAATTCAATCCAGTGACGTTGGAATTCATCTCCTTCCACTAGTGAGCTTCCTAGAAATGGATTGAGAAACTTACTTATAGTGACACTAAGTTACTTGTGCTCAAACTATCTCCCACTATTGGAACAATCATTGGTTCATAGTGGAAGAGCTAGGCGAACCCTCCATTGGGTCTTCAGTGGTGTACCCTAGCTTCTTTTGAGAAAATCATGTTTGGCATGGGTGTAATTTATTATCACTATGGATGAGCCTTCTCATTCTTAATCCAAGAATAAGAGCAAAAGAATCAAAAGAACAACACATCAAAACACACCAAATAGTTTAGGGCACACTTAAATCAGTAATCAAGATAAATATTTGTTTGGTATTGTGTGGTTATTCCTAAATTGTAGCTCAAAAGATCAATTCATAGACAACATGGTCAAAACAAGAAGTAAGCACCCTCGATCTGATATCGAGGGAGAGATAGAAGTAACTCATACCCATAGGTAGAGTCGTAGTAACATTGAACGACCTACCCATAAGACCGTGAGACGTAGCTCCACGAGCCTAAGGGGTGATAATTCAACCCTTGGGGGATCTCCTCGAGAAACCCCAAGTAAGGAGCCACATCATGGAACAAATTCACATAAAAAAAAAGAGGCTCCATAGCCATCCTCCTTAAAGAGATATGAGGAGACCTCAAGGGCCTCCTCTAAACACATAGAAACATATCAAATACGTGAGGAAGCTTCAAGGGCTTCCTCCTCACATGGACATAAAAAAGGTTCTAAAACTCATTCTTCACATAGGGATGATGAGACTACTACATCTCCATCCACATGGAGAAAACATGTTACCACAAAGCCCTCTTCATCAAGAAGGTAAACAAGAATTGCAACACCTCAAGACTCACAAGAAACATATGAAATAGGTCTACCCACTGAAGGGAAGGAAACTAGAGCTACATATAGCCATGGGAATAAAATAGAAGAAATCCTTCACACAAAAGGAAATATTCTCATAGACTATGACCTCATAGGAGTGAATGGCACCCCATGGGACCAGCCATGGAAAACAAGATAGCTAGACGGGTTGGATCGGTTTCCTACATGACCAACTCAAAGAACTGTAGCTACTGAGAACTCTGCATCTGGAAGCTCACGAACTGTGACTTCTAAACACATCTCCTAGTCTAGGGGTACCTCAGAGTGATCCCATAGTAGACGCATGGAGTTTGATCATAGGGATACTCAAAAATACACTAAAAAAGTCACATTAGCTAGCAAGAGTACAGATATAGCAGAAACCTCCTTGAGGAATCTACGAGTCAAGACAAAAAGAATAGAGTCAGATAAACATGAGTCTTCTATAACAACACAAACTGACCAAATGAGGTAGTTAGAAAATGCATTACGTAAGGAGCAAGAGCTAGTGGAAGCTCTTGAACAAGAGAAACAAAGAGAAAGGCTCTTGCTCCAACATGAGCAACATTTAAGAGAGCAAGCCGAGCGGTTAGCTCTTAACAATTTATAGACAAATGGTCGTGACCACCAAAGAACAAGACACGTTGACTCACCTAAGGAGAGGCGCACTAGACAAGATAGCCCACAATGAAATCCCCCACTAAATCATGAATGAAATCCAACTAATGGGGAAAGAGCAAACATAACAAACTGGGATCACAATACTGAGTCCCCTCGTAGGAGGGAGGAAAATGGAATAAATAAAATGGATAGAGAGTTACCTCCATTGCCACTATGAGTAGGCTTACAAGAGGAGGAAATTCATGCATCAAAGGTATTTCAAGAGCTTGCTGAAAAGATGAAAACCTTTGAGAAACAAGAGGCAGATGGGAACTCACCAACATTGAGCAAAATACACAATCAACCATTGTGCCCATCAATCCATAGCCCTCCATATCCTAAGCACTTTGAGATGCCTAGGCTAGAAAATTTTAAAGGTGAAGAGGATGCACAAGAGCATGTCACCAATTTTATCAATGCCTATTTTCACCTTGAAGACAATGACACTCTCATGCTAAGAACATTCATAATGACATTTTCAAGTGTTGCCACTCAATGGTTCAATCAACTACCTAAGCACAACATAACCAACTTTGAGCAACTAGTAAATGCATTCTTAAAGTGTTTCTCCTTTGGTGCTAAGAATAAGGTGAACCTCTCAGACTTGGCCAACTTGAAATAATATGATGACGAGCCAGTAATGGATTATGGGAATAGATGGAGAAAAATCATGGAAAAATTATCATTCTCTGTTCCCATAGAAGATATCATTCACATGTTCACCAAAATTTGCTCTAAACATATCTCCCTCTTGCTACAACTTTAGAAGTATCCTTCATTTGAGGAAGCTTTGGAATAGGCCAAGCTCATCGAAGAAATAAAAGTAGATGAGGAAACCATTAAACTCTGAAACAAAAAGGAGTGGAACAAGAATGGTAAGAATGACAAGTATAAGTAGAAACAGGGCAATCATGCTCCAGTCAATCAAGTCGTATTGGTTACACCCAAGGATGGGGGTGCACAACAACCCCAGAACTATCAAGCACATCCCCCGCCAACCAATTACGACCAAAAGAACAATCAGAGAAGAAACCAAGAATGCAAGCCACCTCGTTATTTCATGACTCTGACAGAATCAATGCAATCAATCTTTAATCAGTTGAGTGAGGCCAGGAGGATCAGATTTCCTGATATACCTCTTATAGATCCCAACCATCCTAAGCCAAAATGATACAGGGAAGATCAATTTTGCCCTTATCACAAGATACTGGGGCATGACATTGAGGCTTGCATTGGGTTTAAGAATCAAGTGTAAAACATGATTGAGGCGGGAGAACTCAAAGTTGACAACCCACTGGCTCCCGATAATAGAGACATGGGCATATACAAACATCCATTGCCCAATCATGAGGCCCCTCGAGAGCAAGGGGCCCAAGTCAATCAGGTTCAAGCTGACATACCTACCCATGGATACATTGGGATGGTTGAGATTGTTAACATAGCAACAAGAACTAGGTGGTATGGTCAACTACAACCACCTGTAGCTCCCATGAACATCCCAGCCGCTCCTAGGTAAAGGTAAGACAACCTTCTAGGTCCAACAACATGACATATGGTAACTATTCAGAGTAGATTGGAGCAAAAATTACAAATGAATCCCACTAAGTTATCCATATATGAGCTCATACAACAATCCCCAAAGCAGAGGGATACCCTAATGGATATTTTAAGAACAATTGAGCTCCAACTACAAGATGTGAATGCATTCACTCACTTTGTAGGACAAGTGCAAGAATACTAGGAACCTATAATCCGATTCTATGATCATGAGATTAAGACAGTTCCTGCTACCTTACTAGACCCTTCGCTAAACATTGTAGTGGAAATCAATGACTTACCTTTCAAGAGGGTTTTGGTCGATACAAGTTCATCGATAAACATCATTACAACAACTGCAATAGAGCACCTCAAGATCTCCAAGTCCAATATTGTTCCAGGAGCTTACTCATTGAGAGCTTTTAATGATGTTTTATGTAATACTGTGGGAACGATAGTCCTACCCATCAAGGTGGAGCACAAGACCATCCCCGTGATGTGTCATATCTTGGAAGGAGCTATGCAATACAACATCCTCTTAGGGTGCCCTTGGATAAGGGCCATGAAGTGTGTACCTTCGATCTTGCACCAGTGTGTCAAGTATGTACACGAGAATAAAGTCTATGTGGTTCTAGCCGATGAAGAGCCTTTTAAATACATCAATCAGGTGGACATTTTGAGAGAATTTGTAGTCCCTTCTACAAACCTGTACGTGGCGCTTTCATCCCCAACCACACAAGTGGATAATGAAGACAAAGGGGTAAGAAAAAACACATGCACATCAACACCTTCTAGTGCACTCAAAGTAGTCAATGCTTCTAAAGTACCATCAACGTCAAAACCAAAAGACAATCAGAAGCTAAAGGCACCCTGTGTTAAGGAAGAAATGCCCAAGGAAGTTCCAACTATAGCCATTGCTAAAATGCCAAGTCCTATGGAAGAGGAAGATCCTCAAGATCAAGATGAAGATAGTGATTATCACCCTACTTCGTCATTATCATCCGTAGGTTCATCTACATCGCATGCATCAATACACTTGGCAAGCACAGGCATAGGGGAGTACCTTGTGTAGAACATTACCTTTATGCCTATCATTGAGTCTGCACAAGACATAGGAAGGCCTAAGGACTTGAGGCTGTAGACACCAAAACAGCACCAATCCGATTATGTGACTACAAACACTGATCACATTAACACACACAGCCCCCATGGTAGCCCCCAGAGGTTAAACAGTGGTTCTAACCACTTACACAGCAATTTTGCAAGTCAGAAATCAATTTGGCACCTTTTAGACACTTTATTTCTTATTCGTCCCACCCAGGGACGAGTGCGAATTTGTACTCGTCCTACCCAGGGACGAGTATGGATTTATACTCGTTTCACCCGGGGACGATTATTAGCGCTTGCTCCGGGGTGGGACGAATGCCAGGTTTGACCAGCAAAAAGTCAGACCTCAGCGCATGACAACTCAGAACTGCCACTTAGCTTTTCTTGCATGGCATAGGAGTGCGAGTGAGTTCTTTTGACAACTCATATCTGCTAATTGACTCTCCCTTCATTGCATGGGAATGAGAGTGAGCTTTTTAAGACAACTCGGATTTGCCACTTAGCTATCCCTTCATTGCATGGGAGTGCAAGTGAGCTTTTCTAAAACATACAAAGACATGCACAGAGAGCAGTTAAGAAGCCCTTGATCAAGAAGAAGTCTTCTCTTCACGCAAAAAGCATTCATGCAAAGAAACACTTTTGCATGTTAATTCAAAGAGACCCCTTGGGTCTATAAAATGGTGAGTTTCCTCACCCAAAAGATATACCGAGTAGGAGCATTTTGAGCGACGAAGTGCTGCTAATTCATTTACTTGCGATTTGTGTTTTCAACATCCATAATCTCTTAATCGAAAGAGAGGTTATTGGGTGACTTTTGAAGGCACGAATCAAGAACCAACACCCCATTCTTTTGACCACAATATCCTACCAATTTGCCGACAACACATCACATCAGGTTTCGGACCCATCCTAAGCGGATTGGTGTCGAAGCAAAGTTTCACCCGCGGGTGGTTTGCCTTCGGGCACCCCTCCCGCTTTATTGCTTTTGTAGTTTTTTAGCTAGTTTCATGTTTATGCTTTTATCAAGTTTTCAGTTCATTTAGATTCATTTTAGCCATAGTTAGATTTATCTTTTATTTTTCATACACAGGTGCTACTGATTCTTTGTTTGTTTCTTTGAACGCAGATTTGCAGCATTGGAGGAGCAACGAGGAATCGACCTTTACCAACGCAAGCGGCGACAACGTTTTGGTTCGCCCATTTTATATGTGGGCACGCGGAAGAAGGAATTCTGAAACAAGTTGTAGAGATCAATATCTAACGCTCCTATCCCCTAAAAAGGAAGGAGACGCATTGTAACACGAATTGAAAAGAATATCAATAAAAAAAGGGCCATAGTTTATATTGCTTTTATATCTTGTGTTCATTCATTTGTGTTCTTTCCTTTTAATACAATTTTGTTTAGTATTTCCTTTTTGTTTTCGGAATCTCGTGTTTTCAATGGCGATCACGGTGGGACCTCTGTCCTCTATTTTTTTTTAGGTTAAATTACTGATCTAAAATTGCTTGTTTTTTTACAGGTACCTATTTTTCAACATCGGACTGTTATTCGTCTCTGCAAGTGACGATTACAGAATTGGTATTCGTTTCACCCTGGGACGAATAAACTATTCGTCTCACCCTGGGACGATTACGGTTCTGATATTCGCCTCACCCAGGGACGAGTATAATTTTGTGCAATTTTCAGAGCAAATCAGAAACATCCGATTAGGCAGAGAAGAGGTAGGGGTTTTTACAGCTTCTGTCAAATTTTTGTTTTTCTATTTTTTGGTTTTCAGTTTTGTATGGCTTAGGGAAAGATTTCTTTTTCGTTTGCCTGTTTCAATTTTGCAAAATTAAAATGAACCCCACACATCACGTGGTATTTTAAACCAAGGCGTTGGTCGTAAAACCCCAACCCTTGAGCAAGACCAAAGGTGGATTCCATTATCACTTTGGCTTGAGATATTGCATCCATTACCTCGATCGCGACTGTTGCTAGACGTAAATCCTGACGAAAGCTGACCGAGTGTAGCTTGGGGTGATTCCCAGCACGTGAGGATAAGTCTTCTATGGTAGGTGTCATAAACAGAGCGATTCCCCTTCCGTACCGCCTATGTTCCACGTATCATCTGCTCTCACGTACCTATAGTCTCCCTCACGTAAGGGCGGGTATATAGAGAGGTTGGTATATCGGTCCGGCAATGGTATATTGAAGGGGCGACCATTTTGGGAGTCATAAGAGCCTTCATAATTGCATTTAAACGTTTCACAAAAATTTTCAAAAAAAACAAAACAAACAACAAAAACACACTAAACCAGATTTAGGGCACACTATTAATCTTTAAAAGAGATAATCATTGCTTGTGTGTGTATGCTATTTTCTGTTTAGACAAAAAAAAATCAAAAATCAAAAAAATCATAAACAAAGATAAAAATCTACGCATTTTGTCACTCGCTCCAAAAAGCTCCAAGGATTCCCGCAATCGCTTGGTCACTCCAAAATGCCCCAAAGGTGTCCATGAACCCTTTGGTCAACCCAAAAGCACCCTGAAGGTGCCCATAAGTGATGCAGGAGCATCCAACAAAATATGGGAAATTTTATATTTTTCCCTAAATTTTAGTGCATCTTGTCGGGGCCATAACTTCTCAACCGTAGCTCCGATTGACTTGAAATTTTACAGGGAGTTAGTTGGGAGAGTTTTAAACAAATATAACTCTCTTGAGTTGTATTTGTCCAGAAAAGTCAGTTTTCGGGGCCAAATTCCATCATCTAGTGCCCCAAAATTAGGTTTTAAAATTGCTTACCTAATTTTTTACGCTTTTTGAGCTGTTCGAAGGTTAATATCTCCTAATGTATTTAGAGTTAGGACTTGAAACTTTATTTATGGCTTATCTATTGTAAGAGGGATGCGCACACCAATTTTGGGCCCCATATGACTCATTTTCAAATTTTAGGGTTTTTAGAGAGACATCGTCATGGTGTTCACTCGTAGCCAAGCCCAATCATGGGCGGATGCTACGAAGAATGTCCGAGGAGGCACGAGTCACCTCCGTTATAGTCCCCAGGATTTGGTCATACCACCTTGGTGACCTAACACACAAGGCAGTCCCCTACACACCTTAACGGAAAGGGACTATAGGGGCACCTCTTCTAGGGGCACTCCTGTTCAGCATAGCACCCAACACACACCCTCCCATGAGGGGTACATCCGTAGGAGAGCTCCCTTAGATGCTCGCTATGAGTGGTCACCGCGCGATGAAGCGCTAGGTCAACATAGGGTTCGACGGGAGGAACCACATGATTACACTATCCCTCCTTCACCCCCTCTAGTTGTCAGGACTACAAGGACAAATCCAGAGCACAAGGCTCCTCAGGCGGGGCGAGCCAACTCCACCCGTTCCTCTTTCACTTACGAAAGAGAGCATGAGGAAAACCCTTACCTTCCTCAAGAACAATATACATCGAGGGAGCAACACGCCTCCGCAATTGCTAGCTATCGGGATCACCTACTGAGGCCAAAGCCTCAGGGGAATGCCGCTACCCCCAACAGAGGGAGGCGGCCTATAGAGATCTCGGATCACCATGACCGGGATAGATATCTAGGAGAGGCATCTAGGCCTTCTAGACATGAGACGGTAGGACCAACTATCTTAGAATCTGCCAAGCATATTGCACGTCGGATGCAACTCACGCTACTTGAGCTAGAACAACAACAGTTAGAGCAACAGTATCTTTTAAATCAAGAGTGCCTTCAGCGCCAGGAGGATGAGTTGTTACAACACACTATGCGGGCGAAGACTCCAACCCCTCACACGCATAAGACAGAACATTATGAGAGACACAACTGGGTGCAAGACAGGTCTCTACGACCTTATCAAACATTGCCTTCGATGCCTCCTAGACTTGAGCGGGAGGCCAATCCTAAGACCAATGACGGGCGCCTTCTTCAGGCACCCACCCAGGTTCATGGGCCACCCCCAAAAATTCTTCAAGAAGCCTCTGAGGAACCTGAGCGAGAAGAAGAGCGGTATGAAATGCCATACCAAGGCATGGGGGGTGCTATCCTGTCACCCCTCCATAGGCCCCAAGTTCCCCACAACCTGCAACGAGAACAAATCAAAGAGGAGGAGCTCAAATCCCTCGATACAAGCAATGCGCTGCCAGAGCACTTAGAGTCGATAGAGACCAAGATTTTGGGGCCCCAAAAGCCCAACTCACGTGAAACTCCTCTCAAAGAGGATCAACCCCTAGTTGTAGAGCTACCTGATGACGAGGTCTTCCATATCTCAGAATCACCAGATTCTGATGAGCCTGACTCTCTCGCCAAAGATGAGTCAGCATATGCAATAGCACCATGGGACCCGTTCAAGTCCGACAACATTAATTCACAGGTGGTCCCCATGGATGATCATCACAAAATTCTCCTAACATTATTCCCTTTGGAGGCTCCCATCGAGCCCGTGCCATTGCAGGAAAATCAGGTCCCCCCGCAAAGCGCGGAACAACTCCATGAGGACCACATCAATCTGCTCGAACAAGAAGAGCCTAGCATGTCGCAGATAGTTATCGGGGCCAACGAGGGCCTTTGGATCATCGACAATGATTACGAAGATGAAACTGAGATGGAATATCTCAATCATGCACGATGACACAATCACCCTGTAACCCATGACGAACTAATGGCCCAACTAGGCATAAGACTAGGGCATGAGTGGCGCATAGACCCGACCCACTGGCATCACATGTTGATTCCGCTCCTTTGGGAAGATCGTGAGCAACTTCCACCCAGAGATATCATAGCACCATCAGTGTCGAAGGCAGACCCTGTCCTCCTATCCGTGCATAAGGCCGATCCATTCGTGCCAATTCCTACAGAGCCAGATCCGGTGCACACAGATCATCAAGTTGGGGGTACCTCTATTCCCTGAAGAGCCAGTGGGTTACACCAAATGCTCCAAAGGTGTCCATAAACCCTTTGGTCAAACCAAAAGCTCCAAGGATTATCGCAATCGCTTGGTCATCCCAAAAGCTCCAAGGATTATCGCAATCTCTTGGTCAAACCAAAAGCTCCAAGGATTATCGCAATCTCTTGGTCATCCCAAAAGCTCCAAGGATTATCGCAATCGCTTGGTCATCCCAAAAGCTCCAAGGATTATCGCAATCGCTTGGTCATCCCCAAAAAGCTCCAAGGATTATCACAATCGCTTGGTCAACCCAAAAAGCTCCAAGGTATCTATCCAATCTCTTTGGTCAACCCAAAAGCTCCAAGGATTCTCATAATCGCTTGGTCAGCCCTAAATGCCCCAAAGGTATTTATAAACCCTTTGGTCAACACCAAAAGCTCCAAGCATTACCATAACTGCTTGGTCAAAATACATATTCAAAAATAAACAAAAACAACACAAAAATCAAAATCACAAAAACAATTGCATTTCAATTCCATGCATTCTCCTAACAATCAAAATCACAAAAACAATTGCATTTCAATTCCATGCATTCTCATAAAAATCAAAATCACAAAAACAATTGCATTCCAATTCCATGCATTCTCATAAAAATCAAAATACAAAAATATAGGTTGCATTAAGCATTGCATCCATACATTGCATACTTCGATAGGTCATACAAGTCAAAAGCACCATAGACAGTCATTACTTGGCAATTCCATCCTTTTCCACATCAAATCCATTTTCATAAACGCCTACATCCAGCATATCACCCTTTTTTAGCATAGTCAGTTGTCTCCTAATGTATATAGGGTTTTCATCATTCAATGTCTTTAAATTTCTAGCCAAAACGTACATAGTTAAACAGATTTTACACGGGAAAGTTTTACTTGGATCACACCTTGTTACGTAGCATCCCAACACAAATTAACACACATATAAAAATTCCTAAGTTGTGTGAACGAAAGATGAAACCTGCATCGTAATCCAGGTCACCATAAGCGAAACGGCTATCTTGCTTATCCCCCTGTGCGAATGACCCTAGGAATGCTGAGAGTTGGCAAAAGGACAAGCATCCTCCCTACCCAATTCCCCATGAATCCCAAGTTCTCAAAAGTTGCAAAAACATCAAAAATTTGCAAAACGTCAAAACACTAAAATTTGACATCCTACGGTGCACACATCAAAAGGCACAAACAATAGTGATTCTCATCACTCCATATTCAAATCCCTTGCTCAAAAAAAAAAAAAAAAATAAAACAAAAATAAACAGTGATTTTATCACTACAAAAGAGCAAGTATCCCAATACAATTGAAGAAAAGAAGGGAGTCGAACTTGAATCCCTGGAACTCTCAACATTTCGACAGGTCATGAGGCAAGCTTCAATACCGGTTTGGTTGATAGCCTATCGGTCACTGGCGGTAAACCTCCCGCATGACGATATATCTGTCACATTAACTTGTGTGAGATCAATGTTTGCATGTGGATGAGCTAGCTTATGGTATCCTAGATAGCATCGCAGATTAATCGACTAAATACAATAAAGGAGTTAGTGGAGCTAATTAGGTGATCCTCGGTACGAGTTCGGTTGAAAGCCCATCCGGCACTGGCGGTATCCCGATGAATACCACATAAACGAACTCAATTGCACACACGGGGATGTGAAATAACTTGGTTAAATTCAAGTCGGATTTAGACCTTGTTCAAGAAGTCTTGCGAGATAAATGTATAGTCTTGGCTAGTTAGTTAAAATATCTGCATCTCAAAAAAGCTTAACTACATTTTAAAACAACTGTCACATTTCATTCCGTACATCACCATCAAAATATATGCAAAATACAAAAACACACAGTTATCACATGCAAAGTCATTCCACAAAGTCATCCCATTAGTATAGCAAGTCAGTCAAATCTTGTACAGTCTATGGTGCATCGACACATCATCAACAACTCATTTCATTCATTCCATATCCATACATCATACAAATTAGAAACATCACATTCATAATCGCCTCTGCATACATCAAACACATACATAAAAACACGCCACAAAAAAAAAAAAAAAAACAAACACAACAAAACAACCAAAATATAAAAATGACAAATGCCAACAAAACCACTAAAAATTGTCGGACAAAAGTGCTCTTGCACTTAACCTCTTGGCATAAGAAAACTGATGTCGGGGTCTACCTTGTCGCTATCCTACTCCCCAAGAAGGCTACCATAGCCGGACCGCTCCACGGGAAGACGGATTTTCGCCAATGTTAACCCCAAATGGCATCCCAAAATGGGTTCACACCCACCAAAAATAGGTCCAAAAGTGGAAAACTGCTTGCACATTCAACGGACAAACATCTGAAGGCACCCTCACTTAAGTCATCTTGGGTCAAGCGACTCGTCGCTTTTCTCATGTCAGTCATTCCTTCATCGATTCGTCGCTTGAGGGGGTAGTCACACTTAAGTCACCAATCAACAACAACACACCCAATCACGGCAATAGCATGCATTCAAAGAATCATTGACAAAGACAATCACGCTCCTGCTTGGGGCAGCAAACAAGCAATTATCACAAACTGATTAAACACTTGGCATTCCCGAAGCATGAACACAAGGTTCCCCCGTGGATAAAAGGTTGCGCCCTTTGCCTATTCATGACTGATCAATGTCCAAGCTCAAGTCACACCTCACCAAAACAGGTTAATACTTGAAATCAAATTCCTTAGCTCGTCAGAAGCAAGGATTCAAGAATGCATGCCCTTTCCATACTTGGGGCATCAAGAGTTGGTTAGGTTACTGAGAAACCCTAATCATTAGTGCTTTGGTTATCTATTTTTGCTCAGCGCTGCGCCTTGCACAACGCTTCCCAAAAAGGGGCATCTGTAGACACCAAAACAGCACCAATCCGATTATGTGACTACAAACACTGATCACATTAACACACACAGCCCCCAGGGTAGCCCCCAGAGGTTAAACAGTGGTTCTAACCACTTACACAGTAGTTTTGCAAGTCAGAAATCAATTTGGCACCTTTTAGACACTTTATTTCTTATTCGTCCCACCCAGGGACGAGTGCGAATTTGTACTCGTCCTACCCAGGGACGAGTATGGATTTATACTCGTTTCACCCAGGGACGATTATTAGCGCTCGCTCCGGGGTGGGACGAACGCCAGGTTTGACCAGCAAAAAGTCAGACCTCAGCGCATGACAACTCAGAACTGCCACTTAGCTTTTCTTGCATGGCATAGGAGTGCGAGTGAGTTCTTTTGACAACTCATATCTGCTAATTGACTCTCCCTTCACTGCATGGGAATGAGAGTGAGCTTTTTAGGACAACTCAGATTTGCCACTTAGCTATCCCTTCATTGCATAGGAGTGCAAGTGAGCTTTTCTAAAACATACAAAGACATGCACGAGAGCCAGTTAAGAAGCCCTTGATCAAGAAGAAGTCTTCTCTTCACACAAAAAGCATTCATGCAAAGAAACACTTTTGCATGTTAATTCAAAGAGACCCCTTGGGTCTATAAAATGGTGAGTTTCCTCACCCAAAAGATATACCGAGCTAGGAGCATTTTGAGCGACGAAGTGCTGCTAATTCATTTACTTGCGATTTGTGTTTTCAACATCCATAATCTCTTAATCGAAAGAGAGGTTATTGGGTGACTTTTGAAGGCACGAATCAAGAACCAACACCCCATTCTTTTGACCACAATATCCTACCAATTTGCCGACAACACATCACATCAGGTTTCGGACCCATCCTAAGCGGATTGGTGTCGAAGCAAAGTTTCACCCGCGGGTGGTTTGCCTTCGGGCACCCCTCCCGCTTTATTTCTTTTGTAGTTTTTTAGCTAGTTTCATGTTTATGCTTTTATCAAGTTTTCAGTTCATTTAGATTCATTTTAGCCATAGTTAGATTTATCTTTTATTTTTCATACACAGGTGCTACTGATTCTTTGTTTGTTTCTTTGAACGCAGATTTGCAGCATTGGAGGAGCAGCGAGGAATCGACCTTTACCAACGCAAGCGGCGACAACGTTTTGGTTCGCCCATTTTATATGTGGGCACGCGGAAGAAGGAATTCTGAAACAAGTTGTAGAGATCAATATCTAACGCTCCTATCCCCTAAAAAGGAAGGAGACGCATTGTAACACGAATTGAAAAGAATATCAATAAAAAAAGGGCCATAGTTTATATTGCTTTTATATCTTGTGTTCATTCATTTGTGTTCTTTCCTTTTAATACAATTTTGTTTAGTATTTCCTTTTTGTTTTCGGAATCTCGTGTTTTCAGAGGCCACCAGTAGAAACAGTGGTTCCACTTGGAATCCCTCCCAACCAAACCAATTTTTTCTATGTCAGCCTGGACTGTGCCCATAAGTCTTTAGATATAGAAGAGGATAGTGACGAATTATTCACGATCAATGTTCATTACCTTTCTAACCCCAAATTTTCTATAAGCTACTTTGAGCATTACCATTGGCATGGCTATGGCCTTGGCATATATGAGTAGGGGCGTAGGCGGCCATACGAGCCATAATATCAGCTTCCCTCTAAAATATTTGGCTTAGGCTATTATAGCGGAGGTCGAGATGACTCTCTTGCAGTAGCATTGGAAATATTAAGCATAGGGTTAGGAGAAGACATTGATTTCATTCCTTATCACCGCCTAAGAACAAGAAATTTAAGCAACAAATAAGTGACCATGGTAAACATACCGCCACCAGAATTTTACCATCCAAACATCTCAATTGATTCCACCCCAATAGGGTACAACTCATGGGATGAGGAGAATGGATATGAAGCAAGTGATGATGAGGTTCAACTTGGCTTAGCCTATCAAGGGCCTCACTATTTACAAAGATTCACATGGTCCATCCATTATGAGAGTGGATATACATCAGATGAAAGTGACTATGAATCAGAAGACTCAACAAAAAGAGCCTACTTAGGCCTAATCCATCAACCCATGACTTTGGGGCAAGATATGAATGCAAATGGATTCTTCATAAGTGATGAAGAATATGAAGATGAAATAGAGATGACCTACTTGGGGCCAAGACATGAGCCCCTTGTATTAGGGCCGCATACCAATACTAATAGTTTTTGGATAAGTGGTGATGACTTTGAGGATGAGACCGAGATGGCTTATCTTAGACCTCACCACTTACGACAAGTCAACGAGCTAGTAGAGAGAGGTGGCACTCTGTGCCATAGACCCTCATCTATGATTTTTAGGGAGACCTATTGACCTAGCTGCCATTCATCGTATGGTCAATCCCCCTCGCATACATTCAGAGAGCAATTAGAGCCCAATGATCCTATTGTCTGCCCTGCTCATAGGCTAGATCCAAAAATTTCCATTCCTCCAAAACCTCATCGTGAGTATGGAAGGGAAACCCCTAAGACAAGATTGCACCCATGTGGTCCTAGAGACTTCATTCCATCTATCAACATGGTCTCCATTGATTTGACCACACCAATTCATAATACAATAGATCCTACCAAATCATTGCATCTTGATATAGAGGCTATTGATTGGGATTGTGCTAATTCACCCATAGAGCCTGAAGACCTCTTCCCCAATTAAGATATGTTACAGCCATTCCATTTCGCATCAGGTTGTGCACATGACGTCTTCCATGTCGGTTTGGAACCTGAGTCAGTAGGTCCTGTGAATCCCATCGATGATATTCATTTGATACCCATGCCTCATCAGCTAGAGTATGGGTCACACATGGCTATAGAAGTGACTTTCGATGTGGACATCAACGATGATCCTACCCAACCAAGGAAAGTCAAGTTCAAAGAAATTCTATCTCTAGAGGAACAAGCCATCCTAATTCCTCTCCTCAAAGAGAGGCCAAATATTTTTCTTGGACTTACAAAGACATGCCAGGGATAGATCCAAAGTTAGTCATTCACAACCTTTCATTGGATCCCATGAAGAAGCCAATCAAGAAAAAGCTGAGGAAAATGCATCCAACCATTGCTTTGATGGTGAAGAAAGAATTGCAAAAACTATTGGATGCAATATTCATAGTTCCTATTGACTACCCTGAGTGGGTGTCAAACATGGTATCCATGGGGAAAACCGATGGAAGAGTCTGTATCTGCACGAATTTCAAATATTTAAATAGGGCAACACCAAAGGATGCATTCCCATTGCAAAACATAGATGCTATTGTAGATGCAACCGTAGGTCATGAAATGATCTCCCTAATATATGGTTTTTTTGGATATAATCAGATCTGGATTAAGCCTGAAGATCAACATAAAACTACTTTCATTAATCCATGGGGAACATTATGTTCAAAAGTGATGCCATTCGGTCTCAAAAATGTTGGTGCCACATATCAGCGGGTCATGACATACATATTTTATTACTATATGCATAAGATCTTAGAATATTACGTGGATGACTTACTGGCCAAGTCCCTATTGTGGCAAGATCATGCCGAAGTCCTTAGACAAATATTTGATCTCCTCGTAGAACACAACGTCTGATTGAATCCTAAGAAGTGCGTATTTGGTGTAACTTCTAGCAAGATTTTGGGACTCATCGTATTCAAGAGAGGCATTGAAGTAGATCCTGCAAAGGTAAAGGCTATACTAGAAATGGCCACCCCTACCAACATTAGGGAATTGTGGAGCCTACAAGGCAAGATAGCATCCATCAAAAGATTCATCACACAATTATCAAACAAATGCAGACCTATGAATCGATTACTATGCAAGGAAGTCCCCTTTCATTGGGATGCAGAATACCATCAAGCCTTTGCAGAGATCAAAACTTATCTAGAAAAACCACCAGTATTGGCTCCACCAAGGCCATAAATACCATTTTTACTATATATATCGGCTACTGATTTCGCATTGGGTACCATGTTAGCCCAAAAGAATGCACAAGACAAAGAGCAAGCCATATATTACATTAGTCGCACCTTGGTGAGTTATGAGCTAGGATATGCGTATGTCAAAAATTTGTGTTTAGTAGTGGTCTTTGCAACTTAAAAGTTGCGACACTACATGTTGAGCCATACGACCTACATCATATCAAAACAAAATCCTTTGCAGTACATGATGAGCAAGACATATCACAATACACATACCACGAAGTGGATAATGCTATTGACAGAATTTGATCTAAAGTTTGTAATCCAAAAGTCCATCAAGGGATAAGTCATAGCAGATCAATTAGTAGAGGCACCTCTTTAGGATAACAAGCCTCTCACCATAGAATTGCCTGATGATGCGGTCTTTGCATTATTAGATCCGCTAGAGCTTGAAGAACCTAAGAAAGAAAGATACATGTCATTGTTCTTCAATGGTTTGAAGTGTGAACAAGGAGGTGGAGCAAGGATTGTCTTTATCACACCATAGGGTGCTCCATTGCCCTTATCATTCAAACTAGACTTCCCGTGCACAAACAACAATACATAATATGAAGCATTGATCTTGGGACTCCAAACAACCATAGCAATGGGAATTAAAATATTGAATATCTTTGGTGACTCCTTGCTTATAGTAAACCAGGTCAAAGGACTATTCCAATGTAGGTGCCCACTCCTGAAGACTTACAAGGAACTTGTTGACACCTACCTAGCCCGACTGGAATGGTATGACATCAAGGCAATCCCTCATACGTCAAATAGATTTGCAGACACCATGGCCTCTTTGGGATACTTAATACCTTAGAATCCATCTACTGATTTTACAATAGTTCATGTAAAAGTGCTTTCGTACTCAACAATACGTCGTGAGGCTTTTGACAATCAAAAATCAGTCAACATGATCAACGTCGACCCAAATTAGGATTGTCCTTTGTAGACAGAGATTTCTTGCAAACAACACCTTGGGGGTCTTTGATCTCCCAAGGACCTATGGAGTGTGTTGCAACCATACACTATAGAGTTGTTCCTCAATCCGTGTTCACTAGCTCAAAAAAATAGGAAAAGCAAGTCATATTTTCTATAGAAGTCATGGCTTATCAGGATTGGCTTTCCCAACTATGGGACTTCCTAAAGATTGGAATAGTACCTCATGTTTTATCGCATACTGAAAGGCAAACGTTCAAACAAAGAAGTGCAAGATATATCTTGCTAGGAGAAATCCTCTACAGATGAGGATATGATGGAGTATTACTCGTTGTCTTGAGCCCCATGAAGCATCCTGGGAAATTTTGCAAGCTCACGATGAAACATGTGGAGGGCATTTTAGTGGCATGGCCATTGTTAAGCACATCTTGAGAATGGGTTACTATTGGCCCACCATGGAAAAGGACTATTGCGAGTATGCCAAGTAATGTAGTAAGTGTCAGCATCATGCAAATCTAACGCACTTACCATCGCAAGCTTTGCAGCCCATCAAGGTAGCATGGCTATTCTCGTAGTGGGGACTAGACTTGATTGAGAAGATCTCACCCCCATCCTCAGGCTGACACACATTCATCATAATAGCCATATAATACTTCACTAAATGGGTAGAAGCGATCCCCTTAACATCAACAACTAGACCAAGGATTGCGGAGTTCATACTCCACAATGTCATAAGTCATTTTGGGATCCCTTCTAAGATAATATCTGATAATGGGCCATCCTTCAAGAACAAAAATGTGTGTGCTTTAATGAACAAATACCATATTCAACACATTTTTTCAACGCCTTATTATCCACAAGCAAACAAGCAAGTAGAAGCCTCAAACAAAATGATAGTCTCCATTTTGAGGAAGATGGTGCAAGATAATCACAAGGATTGTCACATGCAGTTACCTCTTGCACTATGGGCAAACAGGACTAGTATACGGACGCCCACTAGAGCAACATCATTTTCACTGGTATATGGCACTGAGGCCATCATGCCACTAGAGTTGGAAATTTTGACTCTACGCATAGCATTAAAGGAATTCATAGATGATGATGTCGTGTGGCAAAGCCGCCTTGATCAGTTGATGCTTCTTGATGAATGCCGAGTCAATATTTTAGAGCATCTTCATGTTTACCAATATCGCCTTGCACAAGCTTACAATAGTAAAGACCACCTAAGGGAATTCAAGGTTGGATATCTAGTGCTCAAATAAAACCAACATAATTCAAATCTGTCGTCGCATCTACGAGATAAGTTCATAAAAAATTGGATAGGCCCATACATGATTTCATAGAGAGTTGGGCCTAGAGCATATCACATTATATCATTAGATGGTGTTGAGGAGATTGAGCCTCTCAATATAATTCACTTAAATGCATTCTACACATAAAATTCAAAAACATTCAAATATTACATAAAACACAAAACATTCAAATATGTCAAAAACACAAAACAAATCATAAAAACATAAAATTTCAAAAAATACAATCAAAGGCTCCAAGGGTAATTCATACCGCTTGGTCAAAAATATAATCAAAGGCTCCAAGGGTAATTCATACCGCTTGGTCAAAAATAAAATCAAAGGCTCCAAGGGTAATTCATACCGCTTGGTCAAAAATCAAATCAAAGGCTCCAAGGGTAATTCATATCGCTTGGTCAAAAATCAAATCAAAAGGCTCCGATGGTAATTCAAACCGCTTGGTCAAACATCAATTAAAAAAGGCTCCAAGGGTAATTCAAATCGCTTGGTCAAAATCAATTCAAAAAACTCCAAAGGTACTTCATGCTACTTGGTCAAAAATTGAAAAATCCCCAAAGGCATAATAAGCCCTTTGGTCAAATCAAACAAAAATACAAAAACAACATAAAATCAAAAATACAAAAACAATTGCATTTCATATCTTGCATCCACATCATTGCATTGCATTTTCATATCCACTACAATTGTATATGTCATGAGAGCCTTACAAGTGATACCACAGTTTGTCGCACGAATCATTCAAATCCATACAACCATCAACACCAATGTGTAATTGTGTTTTCAACACAACCATTATTTGTTGCTATACATAATATACTAAGGTTTTTCGGTTAATCAACCACACCTAGTGATCTTATCAACTTTTGAGGAAAACAACTTTGATTAGTAGAAGGTAATGTCTAGCTGTGATAATGCCTTGGATATGTAAGATCCCGTCACTAATTGAAACACTAAAATCCTAGCTGGTACAAGGAAAATATGAAAGCTACAAAAGCGGTCTAGGTTACCTTAAGCGAAAAGGATTTTCCTTGCTTATCCCCCTGTTCAACCAGTTTAAAGGTGCTGAGAATTGGAAAAAGGACAAGCTTTACCCTATCCAAATCCCTTGCTTAAATCAAAATAAGCAAAATCCCAAAGCAAAGTACATATTCAAAAGGCTAAGCTATAGTCCATATTTCAAAGCAATAATCCGATACACAAATCATAAATTCAAAAAAAAAAAAACATAGCTAAAAAAAAAATCAATCAAAAATAAATAGTGATTTTCATCACTACATATGAGTAAAATAAACAGTGATTATCATCACTACAAAAATCCTCGCTCAAAGAAAAATAAATCAAAATAAACAGTGATTTTCATCACTACATATGAGCAAAAATCCAAAGCCAAAAGGGAATAAAGCTTGAATCCCTGGAATTCTCAGCATTGTACAAAAATGGAAGGAGAAATCCTTATGCATGACAATATGTCTATTACAATTGCTTCATGCATTTGTGTAGACCAATTTTTGAATGTGGATGAGCTAGCTTAAGTAACCCAATATTGCCTAGTGGTATAGTCCAACTAAGTCCAACATAAGGATGAGATGAACACTTGAGGATCCCCGATCTTAGCAATGGGTTGAAAGAATCCCACCTGACATCGAAGGAAATGCTTGAGTTCTACCTCACAATATACAATCACATGCACACACAGAGATCATGAAAAACCAGGTCCATGGTAAAAGCCTTACTTTTCAAAATTTTAAGTGGTTAGTAGATAGTTGTTGATAGGGTAGCTAGAGTGTTTGAATCTCTGGAAAGCCCCAAAAATTCTTACATAGCAACAAATCATAACATCATTCACACCATAACTTTCTTTATAAGATTCTATAAATTAGGGGGTATCAACATAGTAGGACAGATATCGCATATATATTAGAAATAGTATATATACGATCACTGACTACTTTATATATTTTAATTTACAAAAACTTATTAAGAAAATACATTACACACCATTACATCTCATATATGAATACTTAATCAATCCTTATGATAAGAGTGATTATTTAAATTCATGATTATTTTTTTACTTTCTGTGGTATCACCCATTAAGATTGTCAATGTCATATGCATTCCTTATATTTTAAGTGATTAGAGCATACAAGTTCATTTATACCATCCCATCACATAAGTTAGATGCATACAATTAAAGCAAAATTAAAACATGCATGTAACAATAACATCACATTCACCAAAACAAGTCATTAATCATCCATAAACCACATCATAAAACACATAGGCAATATCCATTTGCATACAATCATAAATTCATCATTCATCATCAAAATACATCGCATCATATCATCAAATCATATAAGCATCCACACATCCATCTAAGCATCCCCAAACATCATCTATCATCTAACATATTCATCAAATCATCATAATACCATCATCGCATCATATCATCAAATCATATAAGCATTTACACATCCATATAAGCATCTTCAATATCATCTATCATCTAACATATTCATCAAATCATCATAATACCATCATCGCATCATATCATAAAAAAAATAACAACAAAAACATGAGAAATAAATGATACACATAATAAGTCATAATGCAAAGATATCATAAAAGTATGTGTGTCAAGTCCATGGATGTACAAAAATACCCATGGGCTACATTCATATAGGTTAGTCGACCTCAAAAATGAATCAAGGATCAAGTAAAGCATCAATCAAATATCGAGCCTGAGCCCCCTGCATCACCTCCTCTAGTGCCACCTCCCCCTGTGGCGGTGTCGCGAGTCGAGTGATGCGAGCCTGTCGGTCTCTCTATTTGAGTTTGGGTCCTTTGGCTAGGACGGGTGGAAGACTACCCCGAGGTGGAGCGCCCACTGACCTATGAACCACCCACACCATCTGGATCCTTAGGGACAATCCCATGCCTCCTGAGTTGCATCTGAAGAATGGTGACATGATCCACGAGTCCCTAGATCCGTACCTCATGCTCATCTAACAAATATTGAAGCTATTCCATATTTGCTCTTGAACCTACCATTGGAACCTCCTATGGTGTAGAAGGAGGAACAACAAACTACATCCTAGCATCGCCACCCCCACTAGTAGCCTGTAGAGCTTGTATCTATGCTGAGAGCTGCTCAATGGTAGCATCTCAGCCACTGTACCTAGATCTTAGTGTCCTGGAGCTCAATATCAACCTCATGTAGTTGTGCTCTCAGAGGAGAGTCTCTCTCCTTGGGCTCTAAATCCTCTTCCTCCTCAGGAACATCGGGATCCTCCACTGCCACCTGCTCTATTGGCTAGCCCCATACCTCGGTCCTAGCGTGGACTCTATGTCTTGTCAAATTTTCACCATCACCCCTGCCATCATCCTCATGCCCTAGGCTACCAACACCATGCCACATCCAATCACCCCACCACTGAGTGTATGCCTTTGTAATGCCCCCAACCACTCTAGGGTCAATAGTTGGGGCATCCTCCTCGTCTAAAAGCTCTGTAATATGCCATGGAGGTAGGTCCTTCTCTATTGTGAGGCACCTATATAAAAATGGTATCAAGGGCACATCCTGCTGCAATTCGTACTGATGAAGAACCCATGAGTAGAAGAAATACTCCTGGATGGCAATCTTACGGCCAACGAGCCATCGCTCGCATCGTGTCCTAGTAGTAAAACTAGTTGGATCATCCCAAGTAGGACACTCATAGTAAGACCGCCACATGACATCTTCGACTAAAAGTCTAGTGAAAGCATCAGTGTAGTGGGATAGATCCCCTGAGAAAGTGTAGCTCTTACGCTCCTCATGCTCTCGAGCCCATCTGGAAGCATAGCACTGTGTCCAAGCATCAATCATTGTAATATTGGATGGGAGCCCCTTAGGGTGATCTACCTTAATATGCTCCCATCCCCACACTTGTAGGAGCAAGCTACAGGTAATGCTGACACATCCTCACCGATGGATGTGGTACAACTCATCATAGCACTGAGCCAATAGTGATCTACCCCATGCATAGATGATAGGCTCCTCGCTATCCAATAGATCCTGCACCATCGCTAGAAGGTTCCACGGGAACCTCAAACTCGAGCAATCCGAGATAAGAACATTGTTGATCACCATCAGCAATATGGCATGCCTCACCGTAAAGATACCCTCCTCATACCAATGGCTGATGGACACTCCTCCGAACTTGTTGTCCTTGAGAGCATCCACAGAGTGTCCTCTAAACACCTGAGTTAAGATAGCCACCTGATCATTAGTGGTCGAAGAGACAATGGCCACCCCATCAAATGGGATCCAAAAGATCCTATACACATCCTCCGGCGTAATGGTCATCTCATCGGTCAGGAGGTGGAAGGTATTAGTTCGTGGGTCCCAACAATGGGCTAGAGCCATAAGGTAAGCCTGATCTTCCATGATGTAAGGTAGCCTGATGACATACTACAACCCATGGGCTTTGAACCATGCCCAATCCGTATCATCAAAGCTAGGAAGTAAGTCAAGCAAGAGCTTTAGGTTTCGAGCCCGAGCAATAAGGATCTAAGCAAAGTAGAAGAAAGAAAAAACATAACTACAGTGCATCTAAGGCATAATTCACAATAAACATGAAAATGGTGCAAAAGAGTATGGACTATTCTAAGTCTAAGCAAAAAGGATAAGAGTGTACCTAATAAAAAAAAATTCAAAAATTCAAAAATTCCAAAAAAACCAAAAATAGCATAAAAATTCAACAAAATACAAGAAAACAAGGCTAAGGGTTTAGTCGTTGTCACCTACAGTAGCCAAAACATGGCCGCTGGAGGTAGTAGTGACCAAGACCCAATGGTCAAATCAAGCTTGGTCGCTCTGAGTGACAGCGACTCAGACCCGACCGCTCTGAGCGACAACGACCAAGGGACGACATGGCAAACCCATGAACCCTTGGCCAAAAAAATAAAAAAAATTGCAAAATAACAAAATAACTTAAACAAATCAATAGAGGGAGGGAAAACAAATAAAATGGAAAGCAAATATTCCCACCCAAGCATCAAAACTAAGCTAAGTTTGAGAACGCTCAAAATGGTGGCAGCAGGTGAATGACGAAAAAATTCAAAAACCCTAGGCTAAAGCCACTAACAAAGAAAACAAAATTGGGGACTAACCCACCATAGAAAAGGGGAAGCTAAGCCTAATTACGGAGTTTCTTCGTTACCAATAGATTTAGTGAGGTTCATTTTACCCATTACTTAGTGAGGTTCATTTTGCCCATTACTTAGTGAGGTTCAGTTTTACATAGACAAGAGAAAAGAGAGCTAGGGTTTAGAAGAGAGAAATACCCGAGAAGCTCCGGCTCCTCCAGTAGCTAAAGTCTCACCCTGTGCAGCCATGTCCTCAATGCCAATAGACTCCAAATTCACAATCGTCGTTGTCACACCAGATCTCCCAAAGTGAATATTCAAATAGTAAAAGTGAAAGTTCAAACCCTAGAAATGCAAATTTTATATTTCCTTAATTATGCCTTGGTTGCTGCTGATGTCAGTGGCCCGAACTTCTTGGCCACTCAAGGCAACAACGACCATAGGCAGGAACTCAGAGGTCATTGGACCTAACAGTGGCCAGATCCACATATCAAAATAAGGGACTTCTTCCTTGAGGGATCCCACAAAAATAGCAAATAAACACACTTTGGTGGTTTTAGATCATCAAAATATTCAAAATAACAAAAAAATCACATAAAAGCACAATCTCAGGTAGTCCTCATACCCAGTTACTTACTCTATCCACTCGGTGATTGCAGCGAGTTGCACTCCATGTATTTTGGTGAGATGAGTAAATAACCATAAGGCCACTTGGGGCAAAAACAACTCATTTTGGAATTACGATGTGCCACCCTTTAATCCTGAAGAAGACCAAGATGGTCGGACTGCTCCACGGGTGCGAAAGGATCATCCTAGTTCCCCTATGATACCAAAAACATTAAGTCAAAGTGATACAATCTAAACATAAATAGAATCACTCATCCTAACTCCCTAAGAAAGCTATTGATAGCTGGACCGCTCCTCGGGATAAGGATGGATGATCATCATAAATAATTGGAATCACACTTGGATGTGGGATTACCCATTAAAAGCAAAAAATACTAGAAAGGAACCAGATTAGTCATATTGGTCAAGCGACTTGTCGCTTCATTCATTGTCATTTCTTTGCCAATTCATTGTGTGAGGAAGTAGTTCAAAACTTCAACTTAATCATAATCAAAATTAGCAAAAGATCACTCGATCATAGCAAAATCGTGTTCATCCTATGAATCATTGCATACAACAATCACAAATTTCCCTTGTTTTCTAGGAATGTAAGCAGACATGACATCTTCTATTGTAGCTCTCCTACCGGTCAGAATTGTTGTAGCAGTTGAAGCTAGCCGATTGAGTTTGAGGAATGAGTGCAATTTAACATGCCCAAGCCACTGAGCTAAGTCCTCCGAACATTGAGGCAATGATTCAAGGGATGTGTGCCATCTTGCATGATTGGGCCATCCGGCATTGATCAGACCATTGATCATCATACACCCTACAAATAGATCAGTCTACATTTTTGCTTAGCGTTGTGTTTTCCACATAGTGCATCATAAAAAGAGGTATCTATAGACACCTAAATCATGTCATGATTAGGGGAGCTGCTCACTTATACATACTCATAAGATCATAAGACATAATCTTAGACTTTCCAAGCATCAACAGTGGTTCTCACCACTCATTTGGGGCCTTTTCAAGCCATCCAAGCCTAGCCGCTCAAGCCTAGCCACTCAATTTCTCCATCGTTCCTTCCTTCATAGCCTTCCACAATGCAACTTCTGAAATCAGCAGACAATCAGTCCTATTGGTACCAAAATTCTCCCTCACAATAGTCCCAAAATCAATCTTGAAAATCAACGAAGTGTTTGTCCAAAACAACATTGTTTGATCATCAAATTTCCTCCACAAAGCTGCCCAAAACTCCTTGTATACTGCCTCCTCAGTTGTCTTCACATGTGCAGCCCAAATTGCACCAAGTAATGTAACAAATTCCAACATAACCATCCAATAACTCCTATACAACAACATCTCATCATAGGTATGTAGTGCACCAAGTTGAGTGATACAAGGCTCCAAATTGACCCAACGTCCCTGCTAAGACTATTCTTGCAAATGCATCCTCTGAAATAAGTAAATATTGTATATTTTGAGTATCATAAATAGTCTTCATATGTGGCACAAACCTTCTAACAACAATGTGACATCTTTCCTCATCATTTCCTATGGTTGTGAAATGTAAAACTCTGATAAAATCAGTGATGGTTATGAACAAATCTGAAGACTGATCTATATACATTGCTGCCACTAACACATAATTGAATTTTACACCTAGATTCCATGCATTTAAGGGTTGATGCCTTCCTTCTGACAAAGTGTGCTCATTGTGAATCCCATGAACAACAATGTGTAAAAGTTGTTCAATGTCCTTAACATCAACCGAACTCAGTTTACTACTTCTATCAAAGACTGTACTATGCAAAAAATGAATAGAACCATCAAACATTGAGGAGAAATGAGTGAGAAAGAGTTTAAATTTTGAGTCAACAATCTCTGTCTCCTCATTCATGTAATCCGTTTTATACACAAGCATCATATCATCACCAACTGTGAGTGCTTCCTTTGTTAATACAGTCCCATCAAGTGCTCTAACTATCCAAAAACATGCAGCCCATATGATTCTTAATAGAATGGAATAATGTTGTGCAAGAGTCCCATACTTCTCATACATCATTAGTCTTATCAAACACATTGTTGCCACTAATTCATGAGTGCCAAAATATCTCAATCTGTTGCTATAAAAATCAGGATGAAGCTCATACCTTATGGGAGTAATATCATGGTTGATCCATGATCCCAATGGATGTAGAGATGACTCCAAGTGGTGGACGTTCTCATCCAAACATCCCAAAACTAAATATGTACTCTCAACTCTGTCCAAGACTAAATCTAAGCTAGGCTGGTTGGAAAAATAGTTGCCACCATTTATTATTAATAAACTTGCCATATTTGGGTGTGTATTGCTCTCTTCTAGGATCTCCAAATATGAATGCTTTTCTTTAAAGGCTAAAATTGTGAAAGAGAAGCCTCCAATGACCTCCATGCCTTCATCATACCTTGGTACCAAAACACCTGGATCCCAAGGAACTAGGAGTTGATCTGAAAATGTATGTTCATTGTGATCCTCATGAGGGATTGATTTCTCCCACACATCACTCTCCAAATCCAAGGAGTTGGAACTAGTGTGAACACTTCTATCCAAGGATTTAGTTTGGGAATCTAGACCATATCCATTATCATCACAAACTGATTTGAGAACTTTAATACATTCATATGCATCATGTTCTTTCACAACAATCTCATGTGGTGATTCAATCTCTTGGTTAACAATTTCTGATTTGAATTCTTCTTCATCCACGGTAGGTACAACTTCAGAATTTTCCACTGAATTCTTCTTTAGATCCACAAGCTCTTCTTTACTAGCTTCCTCATGTGAAATTTCTTCCATGGGTTTCTCTTCTCCCCTAATATCCTCATTGTCCAAGAAATGTTTCAGCTTCCTCTCACACTATTTAAAAACACTATTAACCAATTCATGTGCAGAAGTGGAAGCAACCAAGTCTTACCTCCAAACGCCCAATAACATTGATAATAGTGGTTGGTAAATATAATCACTTTCATCTATAATCAAAATAATAATGTCTCTCATAGCTGCAATAACATTATTAGCATGTTCTTTTCTAGTTGAAGCAATGAAATGATGAAACATTTCGTAAACCAACTCATCCATGTCAAAATCTAACAAGATGTTGCCCATTCTAGTTTTTGCAAATAATTCAAGTATGGAAACTCTCCTAGATAAATGAGAACAAGTAACATCCTCCAAAATTTCAAAACTATCAACCAACAACTGAAATATTGTTCTCAATGTGTCATCATTATAAGGAGCTTTAGGAGCTGAAATTCTCAAAATTTCACTCAAGCAAGAAGTGACCATGAGTCTTACCTCCTTATCCATGTGTTTCAACCATCTAGGCTTGCCCAAAGACTTCACCACCAGAGTCATAGCTGCTTGTAATATCTGAGAAGGTGATGAGTCCATCATATACAAACAATCTTCTACCTCCCCTAGGACACAGTAGAGAACATCTTTTAACTGAGATATGAATCTAAGTTTTCTTCCTGCATTAGTAAGCCTTTCGACCAACTCGTTTTTGCCTAATAGTACCATGATCCACAATTAAAAATTTAATGTTCAAGAACCCTAAGTTTCATTTCAACAAAATTCCACCACAAACCCTTCAAAAGTGCCCAAAATTTTTTGAATGTTGATCTACTCAAGGATGTTGAATCCTCCTCATGAAAACCTAATTCAGATCTGATCATAGGCTGGCAGGAAACCAACTCTGATACCAATGTAGTGACCACCCCGAATGAACACCAAGAATTTATGTCCTGGTTTTTAGGTTTTTGATAGTTTTGTACTATTTTTGTAGCTTTTTGCAATAATACAAAATTCTAGAAATAAAATAGCAGCAAACTAGAAATTCTCGTAACTTTTAATCTACTACTTCAAAGCTACAAAATTTTAACACAAGTTTCTTCTAATACAAATAAGCAAACCCAGTGAAGGAAATTGCATAGAAATAAATCTACCCAAAAATATAGAAGTCTAAAACAAATCTGGAAATTGTCATCAGCAACAGGGAACTTCACAAATTCATATGATAATCTCGAAATACAAATTTCTCCAGCTAGAAAATTACATATTTAGACACCCAATAAAGAGGTGCCTCCAATACAAATGTGAAAGGGCCCCAAAATGAGGCGATTCAATTACACTCAATAAATCACCCCTATGTGGACGTGTACGACCTATCAAAGTTGAAGTTGGGTCTCATAATATATCACCAATCTACCCTCAAAGCCTACAATTTGCTTAAAAAAAAGTTCGACTAGGTTAAAGAAACCAAGGAATGAAGTGATGCTCAAACCCTAGCTCCAATGAAGTGACAAAAAATTGTAAAAATGGCCCTTCAAACTGTACGGCCAGATGGGAATGATGATTGTAACTTATTGTAACACGAACCCCTTTCACTCTTCTAGAAATCTCTTCAATAAACCTCTAAAAATATGCTCTTAATTAAGCCCAATGCAACCTATGAAATAAGATTACCCCAAAGCCCCCTAAGAGTAATCTTTCAACTCCGAAGGTGCTGATCTTGCTGGTGGTTTTCATCACACAACAAGCAATAAACTCTCCCTGCAAGTCCTTGCTGCAAGTCGACTTCTCCAAGACAAGATAACATAGCCAAATATAATGCAAATGAATTTCCAAACCTCCTTTTATTCCCTTCCTCAAATGAGTCGGCCAAGAATTGTAGGGAACTTTTAATTTTAAATTATTATTTATTATTAAATGGGTCCCTAGAGGGGCGTAGAATGTCTAGGCCTCCTTATTTTAACACTTTATAACATGGCCTACCTTTTAAGTGGTTATATGACCCCCTTATAACATCCAATTAATAAAATATAATGTCCAACATTTTAAAGTTACATTATTATTTAATTTTTTTACATTAATAATCTTTAGGCATTAAAATAATTTGTCTCCACATGTCAGACCCAAGATTTGAAAATAGAAACAGATATTCATTTCACCAAACTATCCATCCGTAACATTCGTTTCTCGAGATTCCAACCCTAACTGACTTACTAAAAATAGTAAGTCCCTGCAATTATGCTCAAAATAGATCGAGAAACTGGCAATTTGAAGCATTGTCCGCTCTGACATCAACTGAACTATCCCAGTGGGCTCCCACACAACTGATCCTACCTACGGGAACCCGTGAGTAGGCAAGTCCCATTCTACACTGGACATCTGACTAAGATGGGGATATTACACTAACATTCAAGATACTAATCAAGTTGAAACTTGTAGCACTAATAATGTTAATAAAGAAATCAATCTAATATTTTTAGGCCTATCCAAACTTTCTCATTCTCTTGGAACCTTAGGACTTATCATGACCCTCCCTTGGAAGACTTTTTCAATAGACAAACTCATGATTGACTATGTTGTCTTTGGATGGAATGTTGACTGGGATATGTTTAGCTTTTGTATAATATTTGCTAAATATAATATTATATTATATAAATTTGGAAAATACTTGGTTATTTCATGTTAAGCTTTAGAAATATATGCTCATGAATTGAAAGTAAAATATGTTGTTAACATAATTTCACTTATGAAGGTCTCTTGTATATATAGAACAACTTAAGAGTGGTCTAAATTATAGATCTTTCGTATAATTGCTCACCATGTATTGGACAAGGAAATATTCCAATTAAAAATAAAAAAGTCTATTATTGTTAATTATCTTAGATTTGGATAAAGCTTTATTTAATGTAAAATGGATGTATTTTGTTTAAAGTTGTGTATATTCTAGTAAGTAGTGATTTTTTATTTTCTTAAATCAAGGAAACATCAAATGGTGGATGTATTTACTCACTGGAAAAAGAAAATTATGGATTATCAAAGGGAAACTGAACTCATTATGGGGAGCACATTGCTAAATATTAAGGATGTTGTTATTCTTGGATGATATCTCTGGCAAGATATCAAAAAGGTTTGTGAGTGTTTTTCAATAGAAGTAATGATAGAAACCAGTTGGTCCGGTATACTCCTTCATGATCGAAAGGAGAGGAGAGAATGTGCAAGAATAAGTGGGTGAGTAACTTTGATGGAAAAAGAGGAAAAAAGCAAGAATTTGAATAGGGGATGAGTTTGATAGTGGAGAGAGAGAACAGGGGAGAGGATTCAAAGTGGTAGGGTAAGGTTTATCGAGAAGGAGAATCATTGGAACAAGGAATAGTGGAACTCTATGTCAAAGGACTTGCTCAAGATAAAATGGTAAGAGCACCATGCTTTTGATAGTATTTTATATTTAGAAGAGATAATGGTTTCGATAATTTGAATTGCTAGAGAAATTAAACTCCTGTTGCTGAGTTTCAGCTTTCATGCACTATAAGTCGAGATAGTTATCTTAGTCTTTGTTGTGAGTATAAGAGGGAGATAATTTTTGGATTCATATTTTGGGCTTTGCCAAGATTATATTCTAATATTTAGGTGCATTTTAGAAGGAAGAGTGGGCTAACAAGAGTTTACTCCTTATTCAATGGGTAAGTATAAGTGTATGCCATAGATATAGAAGTTAAGGCTTGATCATCCTACGTATTGCCAAGATATATTTTAGCCATCACTCTAGAGGAATTTAATGGTGTTTAAACTCTTAGTGGGATGGGATGACTATTGTGTATTTGTGTGTTACAAAACTGTTACCTTGATTGGGTAGTGGAAAACAAAATTAACTGAGTATTTACCTCTATAATAGTACCTATCACCATTAAATACTATAGCATAGGGAATGCCACTACACTTATGGTTGGATGATAAGAATTATGAATCTGGTGTTGTTTCAGTATTTTGACTTTCCTTGTATGGCGTTCTATCCTTGAGTGTGACATTGAGGATACACCTACGACTCTTTGATTGAGTAAGGATTAAGTCAATATTGTTTAGATAGTGCCAACTCAATCCAGGATGGAGATACCTAGGGGGATATTGTAGTGTCAACTCAAGGTAGAGTTTTGATGTGTTCACTGTATTCAAAGGCTAGCGTGAATCTATCTTTGTTATCTCAACACAATAAGTAATTATGGAAAATGGGGGAATGGAATAATACTTTTATGAGAGGAGCTTAAACTCACTTAATGATGCAAGGTTTATTTTATGTGTATTAGTTTTAAGTCGAGCTGAGCTCTTAGTTTAGCAAATATTTTAGGATATCATTTGAGTCTATGACGTTATCATTGAGTCATTTTTAGTGAACCAGGTGCATGGTTTGTAAATTGTTGTATTCAACATATACTTGAGTGTTGGTTCTAATAGGTAAGCTATTTGTGTTGCTATATTCTATGGACATGGTTCCAATAAGCCTAGAATGAGAATAGTCGATGGTCTAGTTTAAGGATAGGATTGAAATGTAGGACTTTGAATGGTTGAATTCTAGGTGTAGTTGGGATGGTTTTTGTTATGGTATATCCATCTACTATTGATAAATTTTGAATGAGTATTATGTATGATTTTACTATCATAAAGAATAAATCCAGGTATTGAGTTGTATCTTCTTGTGAATCATGAAAAGTACATAGTGTAAAGAAAGTTAAAAGGTATCCATGTATTGAGGGGCTATTCTAGAGTTGTACTCCATGAAGAGGAGACAAATGTAGATTGATTTGACTGACCGATTCAGTTCATAATAATTAAGGATTAATGGAATATCCCTTGGAGGTCATAAATACTGAATGGATTATCTTCGACATTATGTAAAGACCGATTCAATTTGAATATAATGAAAGAGATATGATTTTAGGCTAGTTTTTCCCCAATAGGGGGTTTTCCAGGGTAAAATATTATTGTTTGATTATTGTGGTGATCTTTTCTTATGGTGTTATTCTTTTTAATGATATGATTATATATGGTGCATTACATAATATTCATTTCAGTTTAGACATTGTTGTCTTAAAAGATATTGAATTCTAATAGGGAATTATTATAATGTTTAATAATTTAGGATGCTATGTGGATGAAAATGATTCTTTTGACTTGCTCCAATGTATGGTTCTTGTCATTTAGTTTACATCAGTAATTAGGAGTCCTTTTTTGGACCTTTTTAGTGCATAAGGAATGGTTGAATTCCAAACTGAAATAAAAGCATGATTATAAATGTTAAGAGAGTTAAATTTATATTTTGATTATGAACCCTTTATCATGAACTATACCTTGGGTCTAAATACTAAATATTGGATTATGGCATATGGATAGTTGGGACAAGCTTGGTAATGCATAAAATATAATGGAAATTACTGTGTTCAAATTAGATGACACCAAAATCAAAAGAATTATTGAATTGGGTAATTAGATATGCACAAGAATAACAAAGTGAATAGATCTCTTATTGTAGCTTGCTTGCCTTGTGAAAGAATAAGTTTAACGAAGTATGATTGTTAAGTTTTCCAAGTAATGGTTCTTGCAAGGAAGGTTTTATGAATGAGGCTAATTGAGATGTCTAGCTCATAAGGATACGAGATGGATATTCAATCCCCTCTCGCACTGACTCTTTACATAGAAAGACTTATATAGAGGGTAATTATTGGCATGTTCCTTTCGAAAGAATGAAAGGTTGGTCAATACTAGCTCTTTGGATCCATGAGATAGATAGTTTGACCCATTAAGAAAAACAACTAGTACACTATAGCCATATTTATGTAGGGTATAAGGATGGATGTGCCTCAAGGAATATCTAAAAAAGTAGCTGATATGTTAATATGAGTAGTTGTTCCATAGAAAATATCCTATAATCCTTGGTTGTGAATTTAAAAAATAAATAAATAAATAAAAGAATTAGGAATTTAGGGTTGTGATAGGACTAGCCTCTAGAAAGGGAAAAATAATATAGGTAGGTATTTTTTCCTTTATTTGCATCACTACTAAACATGAGGAGGACATCCAAGGTAGTAATATTTATTCAATTGAGTGGCAAGATGCTTCACATTACCTTTTAGATCTATACCCCATATCTAAATGGATTTTGTGTAACATGGGATACTAGAGAAATGGGTTAGGCCTCTATGAGCAAGGCTTAGAGGAACCTTTAGAAATTGAACCTTGTCTTAGGTGTTTTAGGTTGGGATTTATACCTAGTTAAAATAAACCTCTACAAACATCCCTCTCATCTAATAATTAGGATGGATTTCAATGTTAACCTTCAGAAGTTAGTGACGATACCATATCCTTAAATAAATTAGATTGGAATGAAGAGGATGATAACAACCCTTACCCTTTTCAATGTCCCAACTCTTCTCAAGTTGCAAGTGTAAACAATCTCACCATAAAATATCCCAAACTCATGATCAATAGTAGTGAGTGTGATAAAAGACCAATTTCTACAATCTCCAAAGGATGATAACTTTGATCGCCTTATTTAGATCCCTCTAGATGGTGATGGATCTCCTTCCTTATTAAATATTTTTGTCATCTCACATAAGGTTGAACCAAATCCTACTCCAAATAATACTAAGGAAAAATATGCTTCTCATAACCTTGGATAAAATGGTAATATGACATTGTTAGCCTCCATATAAGACACCATGGATAACTACATAACACAAAAGATAATAATCAATATAATAAAAGTGTTATGTTGACTAAAGGAGTAGGAATTATGGCAAGCTATGATATCTACCTCTCTCAATCATCATTCAATAACACATTATAATATCTATTGGGATGTAGTGATGATCCTAGTCAAGCATTAGATCATTACATGTTAGGTATCAAATGCTAGTAGTGATCCACTAGCCTCACATCATTTGCTCTTGCATGTTTGATTGATGCATGGTAGTTTGATATCATAATTACATATTTAGATTTGCATGGACTTCTTGTTGTTTATTGATTCAAGAGAAGCGTAATGATACCATGATTATCCTAGTCATGTTAGTGCATGTATGCATTGCACTTTCACTAGGTTTTTGAGCTAGCGACTTCTTTCCTAGTCCTTCACTTGTTAAATATTTCTTTAAATTCATCACCCTCATTGAGTGCTAGGACTATTTTTAACCATTGATTGGTTGATAAATAGCATGCACCTAAAATTAGTTGAAATCACTCCAAAGTTATCAAAGCCAATAATCATGGATCTCTCTTATATTTTTACAAATTATCATGAACCTTTTAGATTGCATTCCATCTAGCCCTTGCTTACTTATGCAATCTAGAGAGGAGAATACACATTATTTGATCCTTCATGAGTGCTTAATTATTTAATGTAAATTCCATAAGGAAGACACAAGTTTAGCTGACCAAGTGATGGGTCCCTATTATACCACCAAATTACAATTGAACTTTGTGTCCCTAAATATAAGTTAATGATTAATAATGATTCATGGCCCATAAACTAAAATTTTAGTTAAAATTAAATAATTTTTAATAAACTAATGACTTTTAATAAATCTTGTGGAAATATAGCCATTAACTTAATTGATAGTAAGGTTAATATAATTGTTGTACATTTCTTTTTTTAACTATAAAATTTACCATTTAAAATCATTTACAAGGATCATTGATAGTTTTTATGTAAATAATAAATATAACTTCCATATGAAATCACAAGTTTAGCTCACCAAGTAGTGGGTCCCCATTATACCACCAAATTAGAAATGCCCTTTGTATCCTACAATATAAGTTAATAAAAATAATGATTGGTGGACCATAGTTAAAATTACATAATTTCTATTAAACTATTTATTTTTAATAGAAATTTTGGAAATACAGTTGTTAATTAATTTAATTCATAATAATATTAATATACTTGTACATTTTTTAACTATATATATATATATATATATATATATATATATATATATTCTAAATTATTTACAAGGATAAATGACTATTTTATGTCAAAAGTAACTGTAACTTCCATAAGAAAGACAAGTTTAGCTCACCAAGGGGTGGGTCCCCATTATGGCACCAAGTTACAATATCATACAATATGATTTTATAACTAATAATGATTTGTGGACCATAAACTAAGCTTTTTGTTAGAATTAAACAATTCACATTAAACCAATGATTTTTAAATATAGTCATTACTTTAATCGATAGTAAGATTAATATAATTGTTGCACATGTAGGTGCAAGTTTATTGTAGTGGTAAGGGCTTTGGCCTCTCTTTGAAAGATCAAAGGTTCAAACCCCCTGAGTATGAAGGGACTCAGACACCTCATGAAAACTTGTGCAAACTCATTAAAAAAATTAAAAATAATAAAAAAATGGTGTACGTAGAGGCGATCACCAATATGCCATGAAATTTTAGGTGTATTTTTTTGTGTCCAACAACATGAGTTGTAAACTCATTAAAACAATTGTTGTGCATATTTATTTTTAAAATAATAATAAAATTTATATTACTTATTTTTTCAATCATTTACAAGGATAAATGACACAAATAAATATAAATTCCATAAAGAAGATACAAGTTTAGCTCACCAAGGGATGGATCCCCAATATGCCACCAAATTATAGTTATGTTTTTTTAGGTGTGTTTTTGTGTCTAGCAACCTGAGTTGTAAACTCATTAAAAAATTGTTGTGCGTATTTATTTTTAAAATAATTAAAAAAAATTATATTACTCATCTTTTCAATCATTTACAAGGATAAATGACACAAATAAATATAAATTCCATCAGAAAGATACAAGTTTAGCTCACCAAGAGATGGATCCCCAATATGCCACCAAATTATAGTTATGTTTTTGTGCCTTGCAATATAAGTTTATGAATAAGAATGACTCGTGGACCATAAACTAAGGTTTTTCTTAGAATTAAATAATTTTCATGTGTTTATATATGTTTTTTAATTAAAACTCTAAAATTTAAAAAGAAATTATATTCCTAATCTTTTGAATCATTTACAAATGTAAATAATAGGTTTTATATTAAAAGTGATTATAAATTTAATAAAAATAAATATAAATTCTAACACAAGTTTAACTCACCAATAGGTGGATGCCCAATATGCCATGAAATTATGCTAATATGAATTGATGACTAATAATGATTGGTGGACCATAAACAAAGGTTTTTTTTTTTGGTTAGAATTAAATAATCTCCGTGTTTATATATGTTTTATTTTAAATCATAAAATTTAAAAATATTTATATTACTTATATTTTGAATCATTTACAAAATTTCAATGTGTTTATATATGTTTTTTTTATTAAAACTATAAAATTATAAAAAAAAACATTATATTCTTAATTTTTTGAATCATTTACAAGGATGGAAGTTTTATATCAAAAATAAATATAACTTTTATAAAAATAAAAATAAATTTAACAAGGAAGACATAATTTTAGCTCAATAAGAAGTGGATCCTCAATATACCATAAAATTATAGTTGTGTTTTTGTGTCCCACAATATGAGTTGTAAATTCATTAAAAAAAATTAAAAAATTTGTGCATGTTTATTTTAAAAACTATAAATTTTTAAAAAATTATATTACTTGTCTTTTGAATCTTTTACACGGATAATGATAATTTTTATATCAAAATTAAATATAAATTCCACAAAAATTAAATATAAATTCCAAAGGAAGACACAAGTTTATCTCACCAAGAGGTGGATCTCCTATATGACACCAAATTACAATTGTGCTTTTGTGTCCCATAATATGAGTTGTGACTATTAATGACTCGTGAATCATAAACTAAGGTTTTTGTTAGAATTAAATAATTTTTATTTGTATAGCTCATTGGGAGGTGGGTCCTTGTTATGCCATGGTAATGGTTCTAATAGATGACTTTGATTATATATTGGCTTCCACGCTAGGTTAATTAGTGGGCCCTTGAGCATTAGGGTTACCATTAGTGTAACCTTAGGTTAATTTGTTGGCCCTTGAGCATTAACATTAGGTTAATTAGTGGGTCCTTTAGCATTAGGGTTACCATTAGTGTCGCTTTAAGTTAATTTGTTGGTCCTTGAGTATTAAGGTTAGGGTTAGTGTAATTTAATATATAAGTAGGAAGAATTATGTGATGGTTTGAATTTGGATATAAGTAGCCTTGCCCTATCCAAGTGAATAAGAGACTTCGCCTTGTCTAAGGCAGATAGTTAGGAGTTTGTTATCTTGAGCGACTTCTTTCTAATGTCTCTTTAAACCTTTTTTTCATCTTTTGGAGCCTGACAAGAGAACGTGCATATAGTGAGAGCTTTTGGAGAAAAGAAGGAGCATTTGTGTCTTCTCATCTTCTAAGACCTGAAGGTATTATTTTTTATTTATGAAAATATTGAAGGTGCTTCAAAACTATGAGATAGATTAGACTTGTGTTTCTTATATATATATATGATTGCTTGCTTGTAAAATATAAAGAGATACCTCTTTTATAGCAACACCATCATTATAGAATATTACACCCGAAAGAATGTAGGGCTTAAGGTTGGATAGATATCTAGTTTTGCTCACTACCATGTTAGACTGGATGAGTCTTTGTACAATTGCTATTAGTTATTTTATTTGCTTGATTGTTGTTTGTATATTTGTGTAAATCATGGACGCTACATAGATGCCCATTGTAATCCATTTGTAGCATAGCAAGACATCTAATTAGCACTAATTTTATGCATAGTTTCTCTTTGTAGAAAGACACCATTTTAGTTTATTGAAGCTTAGACCTTTGAAAACCCACCTTTGAAGCCATTTTATCTCTTTACCAAATTTATAAGAAAACTCCTTCACAATAAATTAACCAAGTCAAATTCAAAAAAATATTTTTCTTATAATGAAAAAAAACTAAAGAAAACAAAAAAAAAAGATAAAAAAATATATATATATAAAAAAAATAAAAAAAAAAAAATAAAAAAAAGATATAAAAAAAAAAAAAAAAAAAAAAAACTTGCTTGCTAGCACCAAAAATGAACTAGCACAAAAACTACTGATCGGAACTTCCCATGGCATCCTTTTGTTCATCTACCTTTTTGACCACTTGCTGAATAATTTTTAAAAATTTTCCATCTATGGCTTCCCTCTTTTTAGCTAACACTTCAGGATCTTCACCAGGGAAATTATCATAGTAGAATAACAGGTGCATGGTATTTCTAAAGTCCTTTAGCAATTTCACAAGGCATACTAGTTGGGTGATGGTTGTGGAACAAGACTTAATTGCATGGGATTGCAATAGTTTAACTCCAGGATCTCCTCCATCCTCAGACGGAATGTCATGGATTTTTTGTTGGTTCTGCACAAACCTATATTTGAACCACCTCAAAGCCCTCCTCTGGATGAAGTAGTCTTCCACCTTAACTTTATTTTTCATATCCTCATATTTTGGGCTTCCAACATTCTTTGGTTTCTTCCCTAAATAAGTTGACAAGGGCGTAACAGAGACTTCCTTATCAATGGTCACCTTGGGCAGGTTCAAAATTTCAATTTTGGGGACATTGCCATGGGGAAATTTGAGCAGCAGATGGGAATACAAAATTTTAAATAGACCCTGATGGAAAGGGAAGGTTTCATTCTTATTCTTCCAGGGGCATCAATAGTGTAAGAGATGGAATAGAACAAAAAGTCAGGAATGTTGATTGGGAACACTTCATCGAAGTGATTTACAAAAGCTATGTGGAAGCTTCCAAGGATGGCCTCCTGGTCATCCACTGTAATGTATTCCATTACAGAATTCAGAATTTTCTTTCACACGACAGATCACTCCTTGACATCCCCTTCTTCACCATATCTTGTAGAGAATATTTACCGTCAATTTCCCTTAATTCGTATTTCTAGTTTTGTTTGTCTTGCCTCACTAATATTCCAATCAAAGGTTGTCCCGTTAACTTAGCCAGAATCTCGGTGTCCACCTGAAACTCAACATCATGAATGATAACAAAACCCCACTTCCAAGAGGATGCAAAGGCCTTGGTGATATTATCATCCACCTCATAAAATTTCTTCAAAAAGGAAGTGAGTCCTCTCGCGTCTAGAAAAGCAACATTAATTGGATCCAAAGTCAATGATGCAGGTTCGACAAAGACCATTCTGCAAAAATGAAAAGGGAAAAGTAATAGAGCCAAGAGGGAGAAAGGACCCAGGCACTACAAGAAAACTTCAATAAGGATCTGCAGATATAATCAGATCCAAAATTTAAAGGAACTAAAACTACGAGAAGATTTTGTATTTTTCTCAACCCTCCCAAAGTTTGAAAATTTTGGGAAGAAGGGAGTAAATTCCTAAGATACTCCCAATGTAGCAGACTTTATTTTAATATTTCTAAATTTATATTTCTAAAGTGACTTTTCTTCCTTTAGATATAATATGTTATGGATTTTGGGAAGATTTGGTAATGGCTTGTAGGCTTTGCAAGATCTAGTTCTTTACTTAATCATTGACTTAATGCACACTTAGTGGAGTTAGGTCAAGTAACTACCTTTTCCCCAACAAGGCTTACCACCAAGGTTTAAACCTATGTCAAAACATTGAATTTGATATGGTTTGTTATTATATGTGTGTGTGTGTAAGTTGTGATCACCATTATTGTAACCCTAACCACCACTATAGATCCTGTAACCCTAACTAGGTGTACTTCAAATTCTACCTTCACCATTATTGTAACCTTAATTGTGGTGTAGTAAATTTTGTCTTTGTAGCCTTAACATGCCTTGATTTGTAAAGTATATTTTTTTGTTACATAGAGGAATTGATAACTATCTTAGTTTTAAATTATAAAGCTTTCAATACAACCCCTAACCTACCTCATTTTTAATGACTTGATGTGAACTTTGTATTTGTAGCCTTAACATGTCTTGCTTTGTAAAGTATATATTTTTTTTACATAGAGGAATTGGTAACTATCTTGATTTAAAATTATAAAGCTTTCACTACAACTCTTACCCTACCTCATTATTAAGATAAATTAGTACCATTGTTATTGAACTCGTGAGGGAGACCACCAATAGGTACCATCGTTGTTGAACTGGTGAAGGAGACCATCGATGGCTCGAAAATGGTACCACATCATCGAGCTGACATGCACTTAGTGGAGTTATGTTAAACTACTACCTTTGTCCCAACAAGGCTTACCTCCAAGGTTGTAATCACCATTATTGTAACCATAACCACCACCATTGATCATGTAACCCTAACTAGGGGCACTTCAAATTCTACCTTAATAAAATATCCTTGATTTAATTTGTGCTCTTTAGGCCCATATCCCCTTGTGTACAGACTTGATCCTATTTTCATTACCCTTGATGTGACCTTCTTCTACTAGATTGCCATACTCTATTTTTTCTCTGTCATTGCCTCTAATGTGCTATCGATGTCAACATCAGTAGTTACTATAGTTGCTCAACCCTCACTATCATGACCAACCAATACTTGTGGTCTTCACTACACTACAACAAACAATGACACTCTCACAGCCCTAGCCAAACCTATCGATCTTAGAGGAGCTCATCCCAAAGCATACAACCCAACACCAAGTTGTGATCCTAACATAGGATTTAAATTATTTAGTTTTGAATAGCTAAAGTTAAAATATTTTAGATTTAATTGTAGACAATTTAGAAATTGTCGGTAAAAAGTAACAATTTATTGTTAAGTTGTTATTATTTGTACTTCAGATTGATGATCTTGTAATGCTTATATATGTTTTAGATTTTGAATATTATATTATCTAGTATTTTAAATCTATATCAGCCACCATTCATTATTTTATTTTTTATTTTTGAACTAGAGAAGATAATTAGAAAAAATCCTTTCAAAAGAAAATGTATGGAGTAATTTAAATTCAATCCCCACTTTTGCTTTATCTAGTTTATAATAACCAAACCAATATCCATGAAACTTATATATCAAACCTTTGCTTTTATGAACTATTATAGCATGGTTGATCATCTCATCCTTGATAATCATTTCTACTATACTACCTACTACATGGATAAGGTTTTCATAGATTCATTATTCCTCTTATAGCTAACTAGGGCATCAATACTTCTTGCATATGGTAACAAATTTCAAAAATGAATTTCCTATTATGTTACCAAGATTTTATTCACATGAGTCCATTAGTTTTTTAGTTATTCCTATGACGTAGAATAAAAGTGACACTCCCTCCTTGTTTGCACTTTGCTTCTTGCATATGCTTCCTAATATGAAGGTAAGAAGTATAGTAATGTTTAACATTGACGAGACCATAGGACATATAATATGACCCCATGGAGGATGTTCTTTACCTAATATATGGTTATCCAACCATGTTTTGGTTATCAAAGCATAGTGTACAACCTTATACCCTTTACGATTCAAACCCCAAACCTTTATTCAAAGTTCCAAACTCTACCGTTAGGTCACTCTAGTTGTATAAATTAAATTTACAAGATACTTCTAAACTTCTAAAAATTTAAAAATTTCTCCTCCAAATTCAAGACCAAGAACTCTACATGTATGGTCCTCATTTCATAAAATTAATTAAATGCAAAGAGTTTATTTGATTTAAAAATTTACATATTAAATTACAAATAAATATGATAAACATGTATAAAACAATAAAATACTCTTTACATCTCTTATTTTTTTAAATATCATCTTTATTTCTTATATTTTTAAATATAAAAAAAATTAACTTATCAAAAAAATAATTAACAATTATGAATTTTAAATTCTAAACATTACTCACACCTATTATGTTATATAGATATACATATACACAGATATTTAATAGATAGCTCAAATAGCAGAAAACAATAAGGAGAATGGGTTTGAGTGGAGCTCGGTATAATTACACTATTACTGTGTTGGTCGAAGTACCTCCTCCGCATTTGGCCGTTTGTGTACTTTTGCAATCTTAGAATGTTGACTGAAGTTTTGTTTTATGTGAAGAAAATATTTGGGGTAGAGGGGCAAGGTAATGAAATATGTGCTGAGGATTAAATAATTTCTTAAGAGTTGTTAATTTATGTCCAAGAAAATAAAGCAGAAAAATGTTTTGGAGGTATATGGTTGAACCTGTGAATGTTTGCTGTCCAAATTATATGGTTAAATCTGTAAATATTACTTGAAATATTGTCTAATATAAAGGAAAATGGTTCGGAGTAATGTGTGAAAATATATGAAAGATAAAAGATTAAAAAAACAGTGAAAAATAAAAAGTAAAGTGAATTTTAAAATTTAAGAGATCAAAGATTATATGAATCATTCCTATAGAAGATGTTTAATTGTTACGTAATAACAAAAGTGTAATGAATATTGTGATGTTTACATTATATGGATAGGATGGGGCATTCTGCTGTTTTGATTGAAAACCCTGATGGGCTTTCACAGGCTTTCACAACATTTGTGAAATACCGAAAATCTGGTTCAACTAAAGGCAAAAAAGATACGGTATGTTCTTTTTTACTTTGTCAAGATTTTTTTATGACTATTTCCATTGACTTTTTGTAATCATTTACTATTTTAAATTATTTTAAAATATGTCATTAAGGAAAATACATGAGTATTAAAGATCCCTTGCTATGCATCTATGTATTGATAGATGAAGAAAATTCCCTTCTACAATTAATAGCATTAAAATTATCAATTTTTTTTTCAGTATTATGTGGAACGTGCCACACGCTACCTTTTTCGCTCGTGGCGTGAGGTAGAGCATTATAAAAAAACACAAAAATTCCTCAATGGGAAGAGAGAACTAGATTCACAACAATGCGAGGCACTCGGTATGTTATTTTTAGGATTTGTTTATTTATTTTTGTGTTTTCTTCCAATGGAAAGTACATTGTTTCATTTTATTTTATTACATTTAAGAAGTGTTTTTTTCTTTTGGATTTTATATTTGATAATGTTGTACAATAAAGTGTCCATTATTATTTATAATTTAGCTTCAAATAAGAAAAAACATCTCTATGATTAGATGGAAATTTAGTTTAAATTTTAAAGTTCTAACTAATTTTGTAAAGGTCCTAGTATTAGACTCAAACAACAATAGGGCATTGAAAAAATTATAGGACATGAGAAGAAATTCTTCTTTTGGTTGAATAAAATTGAAATTTCATTTTCAATAATAATTTTTTTAGAAAACCATTCTTGTTGCACCTAAAGATGTGGGCAACAGAAATATATTAGTAATTATTAAATTTTTTGAAACATTCTCCTTCATCTAAAACTATGACTATCAACAATGATCAAAGTGAGCTTTGCAGATTATTATTGATTCATCTATTACTACATGACTCAATATGTATATACAGATCCACAAAGATAAATTAAAAGCAAAAAAAAGTTCATAATGCTAGTCAAAAATATTGGAAAAGTTGTAGGCTAATAGATGTTGGTCACTCTACACTTTATGGGTGTATTGCTCCTCATTTTTACCCTACAATGTGATAGGAATATGGTACATTGTGCCTTGATCTTTGCTACAAGATACGAAAAATATATTGCAAAGTCCCCTCCACAAGAGGAGGAAGAGGTTTTTCCCTAAAACCATTATTTGTAAGCATTTAACTTTTTTCTATACTTGTGAGACAAATAACTTGAAGTTACATTGCTAGTTTGGATACCTATATGTGCATCTATGTACCCTATATTTGTATTGAGTTCTACAATAATAGTCGAATTGATGATGCTCGGGACAACTCACTCTTCTTGCAAATGACAATCATATTCTTTTTATTTTTCTTGATAATAAGGGGTTGTACTTAGGTCCCCCACCCTTAACAAATTACATCTCTCTTCTTTAGAGCTTGAGAGTTTACAAATAGATACACTTCTGATCTCAATTGAGATGTTATAGCTAGAAACCTACATCATTTTACATAAAATATTTGAATTCTTGATTTTCATTTTCTAGATCTTTTCAAATCTCTGTATGAATACAATTACTCCAAAATTTAGCATCTTTCTTGGCATTTTTCTATAGCAACTTTTACAATGCCAAAAATTCACCTCTACTATCTTTTCCTTACATCTTAGTAGAGTAATATTTCCAAAACATCGCATTATCATAGTCTACTTTACCAAATCTAGATTGCTAGTTTCCTTCTTGAAACACAAGTGCAACCAAAAAAATTATAATAAATAGTTTAAATGAATACACATTATTGTTTTAAAATAAAACAAATATTACCAATGGAAAACAATAAAGTAAATCTTAATCATTAATTTATTTAGGCAATCAACAAATTTTGTTAGCTTCAACTAAACTTTCTACTTTCTCTAACCATGAAAATGAGATGTTAACTTCATGATCCTCAATCAAAACCCCTCTATTGGCTAGCTTATCTACACATTTGTTTCCTTCCCTTAATATATGTGTAAACCTGATTTCTTCAAACTCTTTAGCAAGATCTTGAATTTCTATAATTATCTCTTCTATGTTCCACGGAGCCTTTGCTTTCCTCAAAATTGCATTTATTACTATGAGAGAATCACCATCCATCCATACTTTATTCAATTTAATTTGTTTACATATTTTTAACCCTTCTAAAGCTGCCCAAGCTTCAACTTCATTATTTGTATTAAATTCACAATTGAAAGCATAATGAAACAATCTCTCTTCTATTATTTCTAATTATTGCTCCTCCTCTTGCTGGTCCTAGATTTCCTTTACATGCTCCATAAAAATTCAGTCTAACCCACTCCACATATGGTGGCTTCCACATTATATTGTTTACCTTATTTTTGCTTCTCTTGTGTCCAATCATAATTCTATTTAATGACTTGACTCCATCTATCAAGACTCTCTGCTTCCAAATTAGGGATTGTGTGAGTTGATAGGGTTGGTTTAGATTCCTCTATGGCTAAACACATATTCTTTTCCTTAACCTCTAAATTATTTTCCTTTCCTTTAAATATTACTCTATTCCTTTCTAACCATATAGTCCAAAGTATTGTATCTTTTGATATATCCCACATTATCTATAAAACCTCTCTTTTATAAGTGTTGTACCATTGCTTTAACCAATCTTTAATTCTGCTATTCATCACCATGCATTTACTAAACATATTAAGAATCCATTGCTATAGATTCTAGACTACTGAGCAGTTTCCCAAGAGAGGGGCCATGAAAATCCCTTTTCATAAGGTTATCCCAGGATAAAATGCTTCTATGACCTACTAGCCAAACAAACATTTTGACTTTAGGAATGCTTGGTCTATCCCAAATATCTCTCCATATTCTAGTGACATCATTATTATGTTGGTTTTGAACATTATATCCACTTCTTGTTGTGTATTCTCTTGAGCTATTCAACTCCTAAATCAATTTATCCTTGGTGCCCCTCGAAATAATCATGGTTGTTATCTTTCTACTCAATTACCTCCTAGCATCAATGTCTTGTATACTTGTAAAATAATATTCTTTTCATTTGTATCTTCCTTATCGATCCTTGTAAAAAAATGTTTGAAATCCTATCACCATATTTATCTTGAAGTAATCTCATCAAAGGTTTCAAAAATGGATCTAAATTAAGTGGTTCTTATCACACCAAGTATCCATCCAAATAGAATTTTTTTCTCTAGTTCCCACCACCCATCTTAAACCTTTAATCATAAGATCAATAGGTTTTATTTAACAATTTCAAAGAGTAGAACCATTTGGAAGAGAGAATGCAGTAAATATTTAACTTGGATCATTGGGATCAATTTACTTACTTAGAAGAATTCTTGCCCATTGTTTTTTACTCTCTTTATACAATATTCAGATAACTTTTCCCCTATGAGCTATGTTTACATATGTAAGAGCTCTTAAACTAAGACGTCCGCTATTTTTGTCATCACACAACTTGGTCCATTTCACCAAAGGAAATTTTATTTTATCATGTAAACATGACCATAAAAAGGGTCGCAGAATAAATATTAAACTTTTTTCAACTAATTTTGGCATAGGATACAAAGACATATAATATGTTGGAATGAATTTTAAGGCTAACTTAATTAACTGCACTCTTCCTACTAATGATAACCATCTACATTTCCAAGCTAGAAGTTTATTTTAAACTTTACTAATAACTGGATTCCATAAATCTATCCTCATTCTCCCCTCAAATAAAGGCATCCCTAGATAAGTTGTTTTGAAGCGACCTACAAATTCTTGCTTTGATATTAGCAAGAGTGTTAAGGAAGTAAATTTTGAATTTAGTCCTATTTTTTTTTCCCTGAAGCTCTTTCGTACTCTTTTAAAAATTTATTCAAAGCTTTGGACTCATTTATCTTTTCCCTTCCAAAAAGGGTTGTATCATCTACAAATTGTTGATGAGTGATGCTATTGATGTTATTACTAACCTTAAGTCCACTTATAAACCCATGTTTGTAAGTCTTATTTAATTTTCTACTCAAAACTATTGCCATAATAATGAACAAATAAGGAGATAAAGGGTCTCCTTTCTAAGGCCTCTCTTAGCTTTAAAATATTATGTCACTAACCCATTGGCAAACACTGAATAAGAAATTGTAGAGACACAAGCTTTAATCCATCTAACCCATTTCCTCCAAAAACCAAATATATCTAAAATTGCAAAAAGAAAATCCCAATTAACCTTATCATAGGCTTTACTCATATCAAGTTTTAAGATCATAGCTTTCTCTTTCCTTGAAGTTTTTGAATGTATAACTTCATGTGCTACTATGATCCCATCCAAAATTTGTTTTCGTTTCACAAATACTCCTTGCTCTTATGAAATAATTTTGTCTAACAATGGCCTTAATCTATTTGCCATCATTTTAGAAATAATCTTATAAGCCATATTACATAGGCTTATGGGTCTAAAAGAATCAAACAATTCAACATCCTTCTTTCTTTGCAATTAAAGTAAGATAAGTTGCCTTTATTTTATATTGTTTTACCCTAGACTATTCAACTACCACCAATAAATAATCCTTTACTATATCCCAATTATGTTGGTAAAAAGTTGTAGAGAGCCCATATGGACTAGGGTATTTATCCTTATTAAAATAGAAAAGAGCTAAATGAACTTATTCTAGAGTAATAGGCTCCATCAGTTTTCTATTGTCTTCATTTATTATAAATAAAGGAACATCTTGAAGAAGTTTATCATTAAGAACTTCGGTCTCCTCTGAACCTAGAATATTCTGATAAAATAACTTTACCCCTTTTCTAATTTCACTTTGATGTTCAATTGAAATCCCTTCTATAGATTTAATTCTACTAATTCTAGAATATGATCTCTTATTATACCCATCCTATGACTTTTTTTGTATTTTTTTTTGAATTTACATGGTGGAATCGGTAGCCGCCACGAATCCGGATAGGCTGTCCAAATTTTATGGCCGCCACAGTATTCTACGCTATCCACCCCATAAGCCGCCACACATATCTTCGTGCAATCTGCCCCTATAACCACCATGCCACAATCATTTTAAACCTTTTACACCGCTGAAAGCACCAGGAAAGGGACAAGCGTTCAGTCCGGCGAGGCCCGAGATTTGAACCTTGGACCTCCGCCCCCCTTATGGGGTTTGGATGAACCAATTGGTCTACACCTCGGACCTCTTTTTTTTGTATTTTTATCTCCTTTTTTTAACCAAATTTATCTTGATTTTAATATCTAGAATTTCTCTTAATCAAAATATTATGATATTCACTAAGAAACTCCCTTTCCTCTTAGCTTGTATTATTTTTATCACCTTTTTGGAATTTTGAAAATTTATCTTTTAGTTCTTATTTCTTCTCAAAAATATTTATAAAGGTGTTCTTGTTCCATTATTTTAATCTAAATGTCATAGCTTTAATTTGTTTTGAAAGAGCATACACATATCAACAAATTCCATGTTTGAGCTATCATATCAACAAATTGAGGATGGTCTTCCCACATGTGCTCATATTTAAATATGATTTTTTTTAATTCATTTACCACCAATATAACTCTTATAGAATAGTGATCTAAACCAATCCTTGTTAAGGTATTAATTTTAGCACAAGTTCCTTCATCTAGCCAATTATCCAAGAGAATGCACCTATATAATTTTTCTACTCTTAGGTTTTGGTCTCTCTTCTTGTTGGTCCAAGTATAGTTGCCTTCTTCAAACTCAGCTTCCCATAGATTTTTGTTTTGAATAAAAGCTAAGAAATATTTCATACTTTGGGTCAATTTCCTAATTCCCCCAAATTTTTCATTTAGCTTGGTTATGGAATTAAAATCTCCAATTATCATGAAATGGGTTTCTTGGTCTTTACTTCTCATTAAGGATTCAATCCCTGACTAAGTTGTAGGTCCATACACATTGATAAGGATGAAGAAAATATCTACAAAGTAGCAAGTTATTAAAGGGGCTATCCAATGCCTAATTTTATAAATGGTTACACAAGAGTTTCTAGAAGGTTTTCAACAAGTTAGAATTTTTCCTGCTACTCATTCGGAATCCATAGCATCCCATTCACATGTTGTCCAAATTTCTTTCATAGTTTTTAAAATGTCTTCTTTTGTCATTTTAATTTCTTGGATATAGAGAATATTAGGTTTATTACTAAAACATAGGTCCCTAATACACCTATGCTTTGAGGGGGCATTAGCATCCCTTATATTCCATAAGATGATAATCAGGTCTCATTAGGAGCTTTTGGCCCCTTCCGTGTATTACCAATATTATTTTGTTGTTTGGTAAAGAAAAGTTCAACCAACTTAGTTTATGTTCCTTTATCCATGTTAGCTCTTGCTTCCCTCGATATTGCTTGATAATTTGAGGGTTTTTCTCTTTTTTATTTACCTATATCATGATTAGGTCTTATTATATTTTCATGATTACCATTATTTTCAATATTTTTGTAGGATCACCATTCTTAAGTTATAATTTTGTCTTTATGGTTAAATTTTGACATTTATATAAATAGTTCTTAATACATAATATGCTTCTAAAATTTTAGAAATTCATATTTTTCCTCCTTCATGATCAAGATGTTGAAATTGCTCATCTTAATCCATAATAGAATTTTG
>JAQPPZ010005840.1:0-50351 GCA_028583015.1 Wollemia nobilis
CCTTTCCTAGAGTAACCATGTTTTTATTATTTGAAAAACACTAAACATAGCATGTGAAAACAACTCTTGAGTGTTAGGGTTAGGGTTGGTAGGAGTATTTAAAAAGGCAAAGGGAAGTATCAAGATTTTTTTGTATCAATTATTTATCAAGTTTTGTCATATAGCTCAAGTTTTTTCATATAGTATCGAATCTCTCCTTCTAAGGAGGTTTCCCTCTTGAAGATGCCAACGATTATGTTTTGTTCAATAAATTTGCATTGCAATATTATTGCTTTCAATTTTGTTAATTATGTTACTTCAAGTGTTTATTTTAATTAGAATCTTTCTAATAAGTGATGTTCAATAATTTTGTTAATTATGTTAGTTCATGTGTTTATTTTAATTAGAAGGTTTCTAATAAGTGATGTCCAATCATTTTTTCAAGGATGTGTTTGTGTTTTATTACAATTGCAACAATTCTTATCCTACAATTTCCTTCCTTTATTTATTTTATATGAAATACCCATACCCTATTAGAAAACTTGTGTCAATGGCCTCATCCAACATCTATGTATGGACTTGAACTTTACACACCCTAAACTATATAAGGATATCCCCTAGGTTTAGGAGAGACCTATATTGCTAAGAAACTTTCGATTCTATATATAATGCATCAAACATAGCACTTGAGAATATTATCCTCTTGTATTGATCAAAGAGGTTAGTGTACCTAAGGATATTGACTATATCCTTCTTATGTAATGGTTTGAAATAATAGTCTGAACATCATTGATTGAGTATATCAGAGGTCTATGGGAAATATATACAACTTTCCTAAAGTAACCTTGTTTTTGTCATCTAATAGACACTGAACATAGACTTGAGCATACTAAGAAGACTACACTTATCATGGGGTTGACATTACAGTTATAATTTTTGATAGTTTGAAATAAATCATTTGTTTCACTAAGAGAAAGGTAGTCATCAGAATAGGCAATTATCAATAACATTTGGGAACAGTAACAAAGATCGGTTACTTATCAAGAAAAATAATAGTTCAAAATAATAACAAAAGGGTAGTTGTTAGATCGGTTACTTATCAAGAAAAATAATAGTTGAGAACAATAGATAAAAGGAAATTTTTTAGATCGATTACTAATCTAAAAAATAACTAGGAATAATAACAAAAAACATAGTTGTTATCAATCAGATCTAAATAAAAATGAGACAATAAGATGGTACCCTTTATAATCATGAGGTTGGTGAAGATGTAAAAAACCATCATTTTTTCATAAATAAAAGACATAGGAGAAAAATAATAGACAAAATGTTTGGATGCTAAAAATTGTTATTGTGAGATCTAGTCCATTGTGATCATCATTTGTGTAAATAACACCCATTCAAATTTTCAAGACTTACTAAAAATAATAAAATAATAAATGCTAAAACTAGCAATTTTAGATTTAGTAAAGTATTTTTGCATAATTTTTTCCATATTCCTAGGTCATGGGGCTTGAGAACTTCCATAAATGAACTTTAATCACATACCCTTAGTAAACTAAGAATATTAAAACTAACTTAGATCTATTTGTACCCATGATAAAATGGCTCCAGTGCTCCAAGGAGGATCATCTAAGAAACCTACATGCTAGCCAAGAAGAATATCTCATTTGTTCACGAAGGGAAAGGTACTTAATTGAGATAAATGAACTTGTTAGAGAAGGAAACCTAATTATGCTAGTTCAACTACTATAAGAAAAAATGCAACAACAAAAGGAAGAAATGGTTCAATAATGTGAACTGATGAACAAACAACAAAAAATGATAGAAATTTTGGTTAAACAAGTCACGAGAAAAAATATTAAAACCAGACAAGAGAGGAGTCCCGATATATAGGTAGAACCAAGTAGAACTCGAGTAGGGGTAGAATTGGTTAAGGATATGAAAAATATAAAAACTTCAAAATTCAATGGTAAGGAAGGTGGGGATGTCATAGAAACATGGTTAAGTGAAATAGAAACTTATTTTTCTATGAAGGACTTATATATTGAGTCCCAAAATTCTTGGGCTACCTTGCACTTGGTTGAAACAACCTTATAATGGTGGAATAACTACAAGGAAGGGAATAAAATACAAGCTTCTTATATGCAATGGGAAATGTTTGTAGAAGAGTTTAAGAAAAGATTCCTAACCAAGTAGTTTTATGTTGTAAAGTAAGTTTGAAGAATTGTCTACTTTACAACAAGGATCAATTTCTATCAAGAATTACTATCAAAATTTTGTTAAATTGTTGAAGTATGTCCCATAGTATGAAAAAATGAGCAAATAAAAGTGCAAAAAATCATCTTTGGAGTTCACCCCAAAATCAGGATAATGATAAACTTGTTTTTTTGGTATTGATAAAAAAGGGGGTTGAAGGGAAATAATAAACTTACTCAACCCTAAATCCTAAAAATTTACAAAAATCATATGGCATGGCTCAACAAGAAGAAACTAATCAATGAACAAAAAGAGCTTATTTTAATTATCAAAAAATGTTAGATAAAGAGAAAGAAGTTGTTGGGAATGGTAAAATATGAGATATATTACACATGAAAAGAGTACAAAATATAGGCATAAGGCCTATATGAAAATGTGACAAGTGTCAAGGACACATGTCATAACTGATAGATAAAGTACACATTAAATCTACATTCCTCCTTAATATGTACTTTTCTAAAAATAGAACCCTAACACCCTCCTTTAAAAAAATTGGTTTATGCTTGTGCTCTTTGCACTTGGCTCTCCAACTATGAATAATGCTAGATCAATGATGTATACATCTCGGTCTGTTGCCTCAGGGTCAACCACTTCCTTGGATCTGTTGCCTTTGGGTCAGCCTTCTAAGTGCCTCAGGATCATCCTAGGTGCCTCAGGGTCAGCCACTTTTGGGTTTGTTGCCTCTCTAGGTAATCCTCTAGGTATGTTACCTCTCGTAGGTCACTAACTAGGTTCATTATGAATATCATCCCCCTCATGGTGAAACTCAATCTAGAAGGTGTCGGTCTCTATCAAAAATGCACTTTAATACAAATAATATGTGAGCCATATAAGAGTGTCAATATCTACCAAAAATTCACTAAAAAATACAATAAAATGAGCCATAGAATCCAAATGTGGAGGAGAAGAAGAAAGAAGAGAATATAATCTTCTAAAGTGTCTATGTTTATAGTCTTCAGAAGTTGATCCAAAAAAGTCCTCGGATAGAGTCTAGGGTGTTTATGTCTATAGTCCCTAGAGTAGGTGTCCTTATGGTAATCACCTCATCTTACCAGAATGCATGGGTAACCAGCCATTGCATCCACCAAGTATGATAGAGGAGAATACTAGATACTAGGTTCACTTACAAATGTCTTGGGAGTGTCAATTTTAACTGAGAGTGCACTCCATGATACGACATATTTCAAGGCCAAAAAAGATATATGGAATAGCTTCAAAATGAAAATATTACACCACTAATGTTTTCATCTTGGAAAATCCTTTTCGATGACTATAAATACCCTTATATTTAGGTGTCAACGGGGCCTTCATTTGTGAGAAAAACAACATACCTCTCAATTTCCCTCTCATGAGAATTTTCCATAATGGGCTTTGAAATAATAAAATATGGACTTTAAAAAATTTCCCTCATAGGGGAGTATTCCAGAATGTACTTCAAAATAATACAATGACCATATTAAAAAATGATAAAAATTCCCCCTCTGTTATGCTTTCAAATAATTTTCTCAGAAATGTTTTCCTATCATTAAATAAATAGCCCCCCTTTACTTAGAAATATTTCATACAACAAAAAATTTTTGGTTTCAAAATCAATGGAAACCAATAATTCCTTTTACCACTCAAAAATCATGTCTCCCTCATGAAATTAGAAATTAAAATACCCCTCATGACATGAAATTAAATAATATTCGTTACCCTACCCACTATTAAAATTATTAAAATAATTTGTGGGTGAGCATGTGAGCTAAAATGTGGGCCTCCTTTCCATGGCACAACAAACTCCAACATTAATTTCTCCATTCACCATATTCATAGAAGTCGTCACCTCTATTTTGGGACCCACCACTGCCACTACTGCCATATCTTCTATGACCTACTATACGTGAATAATAGCGATCCTTCAAACAACAACATGAAATGACATTTTGGCAGTCAATGTTTTGTGGAGAAGGAAGAAGTTGCTCTCATGGTGCTTGCAATAGATGATCCCACAAAGCCAATCTTGAAATTTTGCACTTGGGTGCTCAGATTGCTCTCATGCATAGTCCTCACATTTTCCAACCAATTCTTCAACTACTAAGAGAACCCACTCACGATATCCTCCATTTCTGCTCAGATAACTATTCTACCCATCGATCGGTTTATGGCTATGATTCTTCCTTATAGGAAGTACTATTTTCCTACAATAAACTAGGGTTTTTTGCTAAATCTAAGACTCTTTAGTATGAAAGAGCACGTCCTTATAACCATAATCACCTCATCAAGAAGTGGAGGACCATATGTGGTGAATATCCTCACCATCAGTGGAGCAGTGCCATCAAGGTAGAGGGCTTCGATAACTCATGATTTGTGGCACTACATCTACGTCAGATATGATTACATGTGGGCCCCACATTTTGGTGCCTCTAATTAGCATCAAACTATGGTATCTAATGTTTAGCGGTATTTTTACTATCCTAGATTGGTAAACATTCAGTAGCAACTAGGTACACTACTTTGGTGCAAGGATATTTCTACAACAATGTAGGCTTTACTCTTCTCCTACCATGATTAATAGGTTATTGTAGTCTTCTTTCAAATGATAAATTGTGTCGATGATCCCTCGTGCCACTGCATTGTTGCTCAAGGATAAATCCAGGAACTTACATTACAAAAAAAATCGTTAGGGCCCTACTCACTATGCATAAAATATCTTCACTCTCACACTACCTATGCACATAATGGAGGATTGGATAGCCTCAGTGATATCATATCATGGCATCGATTGCGATGGAAATAACCATGTATCATGTCATAGCTCTAGCTTATTGTGTTCGTAATGAACCACGAACTAGTCGTAGTCAGGGGGTTCAAATTTTGCAAACCTACTTCTAAGGAATAGTCTAACCATCCACACTAGGGGACAAGTGTGACGATGATGCATTAGCTTCACCATATTGAGCCCATAATAGTTCTAAAAAAAAAGTGTCCAGTGGTAACCACGTCAAGAACTTGAATCACGTCGATAGCCTGATTTCAGCTTTGAGCATTGTATTTTCCATGTCGATGGTGAGCGGTAATATTTCATAGCATATTAAAGGTTCAAATCTATTTCTTCATTAAAATATGCTCTTCTCATGCTCAAAAGTGGTGTATCATATGATCTAGGGATCTCCTTCAGGACCTTCATCATGGCCCCTATCACATCCAGACACTTTATTCTGGTGGTGTCGTGGATGCACCTTACAGTGTATATTTTCATTTCAAAAATCATGGAGTCTGATGACTAAGATGATCCAATACCTTCATAGCTTGAGTCATTCGATCACCACTCTCATCGATTGATATGTTGAGAAACAACTTTTGCACTTTAATTTCTTTCATGGGGTTCTTAAGCTTGTCTGTAGCCATCTTATAACAATACATTTTCTGGTCCCATTTTCATTTTTCTACAATAGTAGGATCACATTGCTACTACACATATGATGTCCACAGGTGGGAAAAAATAAACATCCATCTGCGGGAAAAAAATGGTAGATTCAAAAAACACATAGCCTACAAATAGATCTATGCCTAAAAACTGTTGCACACTTCGTATATATGGGATATAATATAAAATGACCACTTTGTATTTAATTGGACATGAATGAAAAGGTTCCAAAAATATCTCAGCCAAAATTTAACGAGTGCAGGTCTGAAAAATGTAGAAAATCCCTCACAAAAAATCTACACCATTAAAAAAATTACAAACTGATGCAAAATAGAAAAACTCTACTCCTCAACATCTCATGGCTCCAAGAAATGAAGCTTTAGGGGAAGCCATGAGTTCTTATCAAGCTATTTTGTTTTTAATCTATTAAAACAAATGGAGAGGTAAAAAATGAGGGAAAAAAATAAGGCAGGATTTCCATGAGGGAAATCCCCCTCAAACTCACAAGGGTAGGATACTGATTGCACTCTGATACCAAATGTTGGTACCAAGTAAAAGACACCATATATTGATAAAATGTGTTACAATATATAGGCATCAAGCCTATGAGTGAGATTTGACAAGTGTCATAATCTCCACTTCAAGTGTCATGTAGAAGACACATAACTCCAACTCAAACTAGAAATAATACAAGTGTAAAACTAAATGTATAGTACACATTATAATAATATTCAAACATGTTGGGACCAAGTAAAAGGCACAATGTATTGACAAAATATGTTACAATATATAGGCATCAAGCCTATGAGTGAGATTTGACAAGTGTCATAATCTCCACTCCAAGTGTCATGCAGAAGACACATAACTCCAACTCAAACTGGAAATAAGACAAGTGTCAAATGAAGGCATAGTGCACATTATAATAATATTCTAACATTCCCCCTTAATGTGCACTATCCTAACTATAGAAAAAAATAAGTCAACATTAGATAACATTCCCCCTTAATGTTGACTTCTATTACATACATAGAGCAATTTGCTAAACTGAGAAAACTTGTCTTGCCCAAGTGACTTGGTGAAGATGTCAGCCACTTGATATTGAGTTGGTACATACTCCATGTGTATAATGTCTTCTTGGACCATTTCTCTGATGAAGTGATGATGGATCTCAATGTGCTTTGTTCTGGCATGGAAAACTGGATTCTTGGTCATCTTGATGGTACTTTGATTGTCACAATATATATAAGTTGGACCATCTATGAATAGCCCAATGTCCTGAAGTAATTGCCTCAACCAAATTGCCTCCTTAGTTGCCTCAACTGCTGCTCTATATTCAGCCTCTACTGAAGATAATGAAACTGTGTTCTGCTTCTTGGTGCTCCATGAAATAGAGCCCTGGCCCAACTGAAAACAATAACCTGATGTGGATCTTCTAGTTTCAGGACAACTAGCCCAATCTGAATCTATGTACCCAATAAAATAAAAATCATCACATGATGTGTACATAAGGCCATGATGAGGGGTGGCCTTGAGGAATCTCAAAATCCTCTTAGCTGCTATCCAATGGCTCTTCTTAGGATCCTGCATGAATCTAGAAACAAGGCCAACTGAATAGGAAATATCTGGTCTAGTTGAAGTTAAGTAGATCAAACTTCCAACTAGCTACCTATAAAGGGTGCCATCAACCCTTTCTTCATCATCACTATTAACCAATTTCAACCTGGTTTCCATGGGAGTGAGGGAGGGCTTACACTCCTCCATGCGAAACCTCTCCAAAATAGATTGAATGTATTTAGCCTGTGAGATAAAAATCTTACCAGGTTGTTGCCATACCTCTATGCCTAAGCAATAGTGGAGGAGGCCTAAGTCTGTCATCTCAAAATTTTTACATAAGTCCTCCTTGAGCAATCTTATTCCTTCTATGTCATCACCTGTAATGAGAAGATCATCCACATACAATGTAACCAAAATGATGTGGTTCTTCCAATGTTTCACATAGAGAGTAGATTCTGCTATAGATCTAGTGAAACCAAGGTTGATGAAATAGGAGTCAATCTTTGCATACCAAGCTCAGGGTGCTTGCTTCAACCCATATAGAGCTTTCTTCAATCTGAGGACTTTGTTTTCTTGGCCTTCAACTGTGTACCCTGGTGGTTGGTTCACATACACTTCCTCCTTCAAGTTACCATTGAGAAATGCACTTTTGACATCCATATGATATATAGGCCAATGTTTTTGAGCTGCCAAAGCAATAACTATGTGGATTGTAGTCATCTTTGCCACAAGAGCAAAAGTCTCCTCATAATCAATTCCCTCTTGTTGCTTGTAGCCTTGAGCTACTAGGTGAGCCTTGTAGCGATCTAATGAGCCATATGCTTTATACTTTGCCTTGTACACCCATTTTGTGCCAATGGTATATTTACCTTGGGGTAAATCAACTAACTCCCAAGTGTGATTCCTTTCAATGGAATCCAATTCTTGATCCATGGCAAGAACCCATTTAGGATCACCAAGTGCTTCTTTGATATTAGAAGGTTCAGGTTGGCTAAGGACTTTGGCCATGAGGGCATAATTCACTTGGTGTCTTAGGGCTGAAGGCCTTTTACCTATATAAGTGGGCAAATGACTTTGGGCTTCATCTATGGTGGCTTGAACCCACTTAGGTAAAGGATTGGATGATGTGGCTTGATCATTAGATGGAGGAGTAGAAGGAGATGGAGGACATGGATCATTTATGGGGAGTTCTTCATGTGGAGGAATTTCTTGATTTATGAGTGAAGAGGAAGGACTAGATGATATTGTAGGTATCAAGGGAGCAATTGTTTCATTAGTTAATTCAAAAGTGGGGGCCATAGGAGGAGGATTATATGGGGGATACTCATGAAAGGTAACATCCCTAGATAAAAATATCCTCTTGGAAATAGGCTCATACAACTTATAGGCATTGGCACTATCACTATAGCCAACAAAGATGTATTTTTGGCTCTTATCATCAAACTTCTTCCTTTTCTTATGAGGAATGTGAGCATAGGCATCACATCCAAAGACTTTGAAATGGCCCACATAGGGCATCCTTCCACTCCATGCTTCTTCAGGTGTTCTATCATGTAAGGCCTTAGTGTATGACCTATTAGTCAAGTATGCAGCAGTAAGAACAACTTCTCCCCAAAATGAGTTAGGCAATGTAGCAGCAAGTAACATTGATTTTGCCCTATTTGTGATTGTTTGATTCATCCTCTCAGCTACTCCATTTTGTTGGGGGGTATAAGGAGTTGTGAATTACCTCCTTATCCCATGGTACTTACAAAAATTGAAGAATTCTTTGGAGACATATTCTCCACCATTATCTGATCTTAAGGTGGAGATTTGGTAGCCACTTTCTCTCTCAACAAGTGCCATGAATTCCTTGAACTTATCAAGGGCTTGCCATTTGTATTGAATTAGGTAGATCCATACCTTTCTACTATAATCATCAATGAAGGTGATGTAGTATCTGGCCCCAGTATAATATTGAATAGACATTGGCCCACAAATGTCTGAATGAACCAATTGCAATGGTCTATTGGCTCTCCAAGCCTTTCCTGACTCAAAAGGTTGTCTATGGTGTTTGGCTATAACACATGGCTCACAAAAATATTTTGACTCCTTAAGGTGAGGAAGTCCTTTTACCAAACCTTTCCTTGCCATCATTTGAAGATTATGAAAATTTAAATGCCCCATTCTTTCATGCCACATGTACTCCAAAGAAAAAGTAGTAGTTGTATGCAAAGAGTTTTGAGTTACAGATTTGGTAAGGAGGTAGTAAACACCATCCTTTTTTACTCCCATGGCTTTGATAGTGCCATTTGGTTCTTGAATGTAGCACTTGTATTTTTCAAAATAGATAGTATAACCCTTATCTGTAAGTTGCCCAATAGAAAGTAGACTCCTCTTAAGACCAGGTACATACAAGACATCTATTGTAGGAACATTATTCCCATCATGCAAAGCAAGTGGTGCCTCTCCAACACCTTCAATGGGAAGGGCACTTTCATCACCAAAAGTAATGAATTGATTAGAAGTAGGTTGAACCTTGGTCAACCAATCTTACCTTCCTGTCATGTGCTTTGCTGCCCCAGAATCAATATACCAACAATATTTATCTTCAACATTAACTTGATTTGTTGCATACAATGTGTTGAGATTATTATCTTGTGGACCTCTTTGATCTCTTTGTCTTTGATAGCAATTAGTGACATTATGATTCCATTTGCCACAATAATCACACCCTTGTTGATTGTTGTTTTGAGGCCCTCTATTAGGATGACCCCCTTGAGGAGGTCTTGTTTGCCATCTTGGCTACTGATTTGGTTGTTGATTATACTATTGTGGTTGTTGCTGATGTGGTTGTTATTGGTACTACTGATGTGGTTGTTGTTGGTACTGCTTACATGGCTATTGTTGGTACTGCTAACATGGTTGTTGATGCTATTGTTGACATGACTACTGTGGGTATCTCTGATGTTATCTACCTCTCTGATTATGATGCTATTGATTTGGACCCTTGTTGTGTCTAGGTTGTAAGGATGCCTTGGTGGCAAAAGCTATTGATGAGGATTCAATCTCTTCATCTTTGATTAGGGCTTGCTCATGTTTCTTAAGTAGAATTTCAATCTCCTCAAGTGATGAATTCATTGTTTTACCACTTAGATCTAACATGGTAGCATAGGAGTGAAATTTGGAAGGAAGGCCATGTAACATTATAGGAATCAACTCATTATCATCAAGAGTTTTACCAATAACTAAGAAATCATTCCTAATAGACTTCACTTCCATAAGGTAATCAGTAAGTGAGCCTTTCATACAGAGATTGTGCAATTTTTGTTTTAGATACAAAATGTTGTCTTGACTTGGCCTATCAAACAATCTTATTAGAGCATCCCAAGCTTGTTTAGGTGTAGTTGCAGCCCTTACAGTTTCTCTACATTGAATTCCTATAGCTAGCTTGATGAGACTTAAAGCTATATTGGAATTCTTTTCAAATAGTGCTTTTGTTGTAGGGTCTTCAGGTGTTGTGAGTGGGTCTTCATCATATTTCCTATCTCTTACAAAATCCCACATGCCATTCATCATTAAGATAGATTCCATTTCATATTTCCAATTTGCAAAAGAGTGAGCTCCTTCAAGCTTTTTAGTGAGACCACTTAGTAGATTTGTAGTAGCCATGATTTAGAAAAGGATTGAGAGAAGAGGGAGCTCAACAAAGGAGGAAATAAGAAACACAAATGCCAAATTAGAGCCCTCAAAAAATCTAGGGTACACCACTTAAAATCCAGAGGAGGGTTCACCTAGTTTTCCACTCTGAATCATCAAGTGGTTCCAATAGTGGGAGGGATAACTTGAACACAAGTGCCCTATTCCACCCAAAGAGAGTAAGAAGTGAAATTGCTTATTACAATGCTTGCTTGCTTACCTTTTGAGAATTTGTTACAATAGATGTGCCAAAGTTTTAGGTGCTTATTGTTATGACAAGGTGCTTGTGTTTTTGCTTGCTTGTAGATGTTGCAAAAATTCAAGTGTATATGCAAAGGAACTACACTTGATTACAATTATATAAACCCCAAAAAACATGCAAGGGTTATAGCAAGCATTAAAATGAAGAACAAGCCCAAATGAGGAGAGGCAAACACCAAACACAAAGTGGCCAAGACAATGCCACAAGAGGACTCCACAAGCAAGGGACAAGGGGCCCTAAATCACCCCTTGAGTTGATGATTGTATTAGAAAATTTGGCTAAAAGATAGCCCCAAATGTGCCTCAAAAAATGATACAATATCAATGCCTTCAATGATAATAATACCTCCAAATTTGCCAACTTCAAAGATCCCCTCTCAAGTTTGCCAAATATTTTTTCCAAGAGTGTCGGATACAACCGAAAATGCACTCTATTTTACAATGTCACTTTCAAACCACAATTCAGCATAGCAAATGATCTCAAAACTGAAAAAGGACTGCACCAATGGATCCCCCTCAAAAAATCCTTTCCAATGACTATATATAAGCCTATAGTCGGATACAAACTGATCCTTGACTTTGTGAAAATAAAACAAGAGATCTCTTGGAAGTAAAAAAATAGGGCAGGTTGCCCTTTACAATTTTAAATTTCAAATTTCGACGACATATTTTGGCGGTAAAAATTTTTAAATGGGAAATTTGAATTTGAAATTTCAATAGCAATGAAAAATATTGGTGCCTCAACCTAAAAATCTACAACCTTAATTAATTCAACCATAGTCGTTTTGACCATACAAATGTGTTAAAAAAATATTTAAACTTAAAGGACCATGATATAAGCAAATTAGGATCATGGATGCTTATCCAAAAATTAAGTCCACCTTCAATGTTTGACTACGTAAGCACTTCAACATCTTTGGTTGAATGACGAAGACAAAAATGTGATCTGCAACTCCCAAAGGTTGAAACTAGGTGGGAATTGTACGGCCTTGGTGCCTACATCACTGAAGGCTTGGACCAGAACACAATTTGAGGAGGCGATGGGGGTAGGTAGGTGGACACATTCTAGGCTATGCAAGCATTGTGCAGTAGACCTTTCCTCCAGTGTCCTCTGATGTGTTCCCCTACGAGCAATTTTTGGATGGGCAATGGTGGGTAGTGATGGTGAGGTGAATCTTCTAGTAGAGTTATCTTTCCATTTGTGGCTCATCTAATAGCCCAAGCCCTTTAAATAGAGGACAAAAAGTACATAGAATAGAAAAACAACCATAACCAGATTTACTACCACCACCTATGTATGTCCCTGCTCCTCAAATGAACTCCTCTGCTACCACCAATTCTCATTTAATGAAACTTCATCATAGCAGTATCACAAGGAAAATAGGTTTGTTTTTTCTCCACGTAGTAATCAAGGAAGTAGATCTTGCCCAAATGAGTCGAATACGATTGCAAGTGGGTTGGTGGCCCGAAGTAGAGTTGGTTTTTTGATATGCCCTCATCCATCAGCATGCAGGATCAAACTACGGACCTTCACGGTGCAAATCCAAAAAATCATACTATGGTGGTATGCATGAATTGTAGCTCCATTGATGTTACGACTACTGCAGTGTGGAGGGAGGTGCTCAAATCAATATGTAGTGAAGATCAAGATGAGTTTCTCGATATTTTTGGGGATAGATGATAGAATAAGCATAGCCTTTGGGAATTCCACTGCAATGCTTTCTTTATTGGGAGGGTTTTCATTGATGTGTCACGAATAAATGAGGGCATAGAAAATTTTAATTATTGGATTCGCACAGGCTTCCCACCAAATGTAGAGAAATGACATGACAACTATTTATGACATGAAAAAAATCCATTCCTTGCAGGGGTAAAAAAAATCCATCAATGTTTGATCCGCATGGAGGGGCTCACGTAGGTGGAAAAATATTTTGGCATCGTGCATGGTAAAATAAGTTTCATCTTTAACAAACAAACCAAAGGACTTCTTGACGACCTTGATCATAATTTTTTTTATAGCAAGGGGTTCTACTCCACTGGTGTCTTAGCTGGATCAAGCACATATTGTGTAGTGTGGTAGTACAGGTGCCTGTGCCTTCTCCCTCTACGGTAGGATATTTCTTTCGAATGCCTATCAGGTGAATGTACACAACATTTCTCACCAAGATAACAGAGTGTGTAGCAGAGTCGGGGCTGAGTTTAGTAGGTTCAATAGGTGTGCTTTGGTAGTGTTCTAACAGTCAGTGTTGTGTAAAATTTGAATTTCCAAGTCTCTACACAAATGCAAATTTGAAAAAATATTCAGATGTTCAATGGAGGCTACAAAAAATAGATAGAATAAACTTTCACAAACTCTCACAAAAAAAAACTTTCCCACCCAAAAAACAAACAGTATAAATTTTTCTTCTATTTCTCATTCACAGGATCAACTTTGCAAGTGAAGAGGATACTTTAGAAAAAAAATTCAATCCTAAAAAAAAACTTTCTCAAACCCTAAAGTCCCTCAGGCAGATCTCACCACTCTGATACCAAATGTTGGTAATGGTAAAATATATAGACATAATGTCTATATAAAAATATGACAAGTGTCAAGGACACATGTCATAACCGAAATATAAAGTACACATTAACTCTAACATAAGCTCAGAAAAAAAAAGTGTTGGTTTCATAAATTGGGATAGGGAATAGAATAAAAAGTTAAAAAGAGGGATAAAGGAAAATCCCAAGGTATAAATAAAAAAAATGACAAAACCTATACTAATAGGGATATAAAGGGATATTCGAGAAAGAATAATCAGAGGTCCTTTTTCCATAATATGAATGTTAGACCTACACTAGAAAATAGGGATGCTAAAAATAAGTCAAATACTAAGGCTTCAAAATTAGGATGTTTTTTCTGTGGAGGACCACACTATGCAAATAAATCTCCTCAAACAACTTATCGAAAGAAATCTTCAAATGATCAGTCCCAACATATTTATGTGATAATAGGTAATTCTAACTTAGATGGTCAATCTACACCAATAATTCTAGCTTATATGGTCAAGCTATGCTTTTGCTCGTCAAAGGTAAACTATTTGATAAAAATGTGAATATTTTTATTGATAGTGGTGCAACAATTAGTTTCATTTCAACATTGAATTTTGGCAAATGGGTGGAAGGTAAAATATGTGTTTGGACAAACCTACTCAGTTAACCAATGTCTCTTCAATGCTATCATATCTTTACCTAGTGGAAAAAATGATTGGCATATATATGTAGCTCCCTTGCATTCCTTTGATATTGGAATGGGCTAAAATCCCATAGAGCCCTCATTGATTTCCAAGAAAGGCAAATGGAATTCACTGAATAACCTAACCAAAAAATAAGAATCCACTATGATTATTGTACTTTTTGACCACATGTGTTGTCTATGTTACAACTTAAGAAGGCAATTAAAAGACATGGGGTAGTTTAAGTAGTTAAAATAAATAGAAATGAAGAGAATCAAGCTAATTTGGAACTTTTCAAAAAGTTTTCTATTTTGAGGGATTTTAAGGATGTATTTTTAAAATATTTGCACAATCTCTCAACACAATGAGAGTTTGATTTTTCTATTAAACTCTTACCTAGATTTGAACCCATTGCTAGATCACCCTATCGAATTATTCTCATCAAGATACACGAACTTAAAACACAACTCCAATATTTGCTTGAAAAGGGATTGATTAAGCCAAGTGTATCACCTTGGGGATCCCTTGTATTATTTCTAAAAAATAAGGATGGATCCTTAAGGTTGTGTATTGATTACATAATGCTTAATAAAGTAACTATCAAGAATAGATACTCCTTACCAAGAATTGATGATCTATTTGATCAGTTAAATAGGGCTAATATCTTCTAAAAAATTGATCTCATATCTCCATACCATCATTTAAGGATTAGAGAAGATGATACCATAAGACAACTTTTAGAACAATGTATGGACATTATGAATTCATAGTTTTGCCTTTTGGGTTAACAAACATCCTGACCGCATTCATGAATATTATGAATAAAGTCTTCCTAGAGCACTTCATGCTTATATTCCTGAATGAAATTATGATTTATTCATGAACTAAGGAATAACATGATCAACAACTAAGAATTTTCCTAGAAATACTTAGTAAGAATCAACTTTACAAAAAATTTTCTAAATATAAATTTTATACCCCACAAGTACAGTACTTAGGGCATATTATATTTGTTGATGAAATTGTCATCAATCCTAAAAATATTGAAGCTATAATCAGTTGGCCTGCACCCACCAATGTTTTTGATGTATGCATTTTCATGGGAATGGCGGATTATTATAGGCGTTTGGTGAAGAATTTCTCAAAAAATGCTTGTCTAATAACTAATTTGCAAATAAAAGGAAAAGCTTTCAAATGGATAGAACAATGTGAAGGAGATTTCAAAATATTAAAGGAAAGGTTGACAATCACCCCAATTACGAATGTACTTAACACATTAGAGAATTTTATAGTTTGCACTAATTCCTCTACTAAAGGTTTGGGTGGAATTTTGACTTAGAATGAGGTAATCATAGCATACGAGTCTTAAAATATTAAAAAAAATGAGCTCAACTATGCTACCTATGATTTAGAGCTAGTAGTTGTGATTCATTCACTTAATATCCAGAGACATTACTAGTTGGGGAAGCCCTTCAAATTAAAGACCGATCATCAAAGTTTGAGATATATCTTCACCCAACCTCTTTTAAATGCAAGACAACATCGATGGATGGAATTCCTAGTTGAGTATGACTTTAGAATTGAATATATTAAAGGTAATGAAAATAGGTTAGAAGATGCCCTAAGCTGAAGGAGGCACATAAAAACTTTTTCCAAGTGCCATGTAGATTTTTTTTATAGGTTCAAATAAAATAGAGTGATGGTTATGAAGAACACAAACTTATACTGAGAGAGGGAGTGAACAGTATAAGACCACTTTTTAATTTTATTTCCAAAATAGTATTATCCAATATAATCAATGGCAATATCAATATAAATAACCAAAGAAATGTACAAATCATCACACACAATAGATACACCACAATTTGTGTGGTTCACCCAATGTGGGCTACTCCACGAAGAAAATATTTCACTAAAATTTTCTCAATAAATCTCTTGGAAATCCTTTTCCTATTACAATGTTTATGGAACTCTATCTAAAGGAGATACTAATCCCCTAAATAAAGTTCATGGATCTCTATACACAGGAGACACCAATATCCTAATCTCTACTATGGCTGATGATCTTCTAGAAGACCTCTACCTCCACTACCCTTAGCAAATGGAACTCTATCCACATAAGACACCTATCTTCCCTAACCTAGCTAATGGATCTCTATCCACTAGAGACTGTCATCCTCTATACTTTGTCACCTCCAAAGCTTCCACTCAGATCTATCTCAAATTTGTACCAAACATAGTCCTTCGATCTAGCACAAATCTACTCTCAATACCCGTCTTTGGTCTGACATAAACCTATCCTCAAATCTGCACCAAACTCTATCCTCAAATCTACACTAAACATAGTCCTTCGATCTAGCACAAATCTATCCTCGATCTTTGTCCTCAAGCCTTAACTCAAGGATTGAATCAACTCTGTTGGATATGTCCTAAACCTTAACTCAAGGTTTGAACAAATTAATCAACTCTACTCTCAAGTATTCTCAAAGACTTATCTCAAATATTCCTTGTAAGCTTCCACAAAATCTCACACTAATCTATCCACAAGGCCTCTTTGGAACTTGTCCAAATATGCTCCACAAGTCCTCTTTAGAACTTGATCAAATATTCTCTACAAGTCCTCTCTAGAACTTGCTCAAATATGCTCTACAAGTCCTCTCTAGAACTTGCTCAATACTCTACAAGTCCTCTCTAGAACTTGCTCAAATATGCTCTACAAGTCCTCTCAAGAACTTATCCAAATCTATATTGTAGGCTTCCACAAAAGCTCACACAAAATTAGTCCACAAGTCTCCTCAAAGACATACCTCAAATCTACTCAACAAGTCCACACATAACTTGTCCAATCTCATAGAAACATAAAGAGAATTATTAGAGACTCAATATACTCTATACTCATCACAATTCTCAATTACTTTCAATCACTCTCTTGGAAACATAAGGAGAATTGTTAGAGACTTAATATGCTTCAAATTCAACTCAATGCTCAATTACTTTCAACTCCATTCAGAATATAGAATAGTTTATTTTACAGAACTTGAACAATCACTTCACACATCCACTTGACTAGGCTCAACCAACTCCACTCAACCAATCACTCAATGAAACACCCCTTTCTCACAAACCCTAGTCTGATCATATGAACACCAACTCAAAATGTTTCCAATAATACTCAAAAACAAATCTCACATAACAATGATACTCATGATATTTGCAAACCCTAGTTCAAGTTCTTTGCTCCACAACTCACTTCAACAACAATGCTTATAAAATAATATTGACATAGCAATGATTCTCATGCTCTTTTCAAACCCTAGTTCAAGTTCTTCACACAACTAATGGCTTCAACAACAATGCTTAACAAACAAGGTTTTAACAACAATTATTTATTCTAGAAAACCTTGAAGCATTAACTCAACATACTCAATAGGAAACCCTAATCAAGTCCTTTTCACTCCTAACTTATTTTCAGAAAAACCAATCACACAACTTAAATTTGGAAGAATATGCCCATACCTTTTTATTGATGATAAGGAGCTTCAAGAAACTACCACAACAATAAAACACTTCTTTGCCAAGCTCAAGAAGGTTAGTTAGCAAGACAAGGCATATAATAATTCATGAATACACCTTATTACTCCAATATTAAAATAATATCCAACACCATAATAATTTGAATATTCACTTCTCAAAACCCTAGGACATCACAAATTGATCTCAATCAAACATATTTGTCATAAGCCACTTCAAAATTTTATTCTTCAAAAATTAATCTACTTTTCTACTTATGACTCCCTATTTTATTATTGCACTTTAAAGATAAAACCTTTAATAAATAATGCAATAACTAATATTTCCTTTTCTAAGGTAAAATATCCTTTATCCACCAATTAAAATTTCACCTAACACTTTTATAAAACCCACAAAACTCCTTTTTAACTTAGGCACTAATCAAACCATTTACCTCTTTATTTCTCCTAAGTCTAACCTTAGCCTAAGTCAAAAAATAAAATATTAAATAAAAGAATGTTACCACTTTGGCTTTGCACGAAATGCTTCTCTCCTAAAGTGCTTTAACCTTGGCGCCCAAGATATGTGGAGCCACATGCTCCCTTGGAACCTCCACTCACTTGCACCCTTTGATTTCCACAAGCTACATCTTGGCTTCTTCTCTCATGCTACCCTAAGTCTTCGCATGAACTGCTATTTTATGAGGAGAAATTTTGCAAAGATCGAAGATCAATTATTTTTGTGGATGAGAGGATGATTAACCTTTGAGAAGGTTATGGTATTTATATACCATGTGCCTTTGTTTCTTCATGTCGACGGTGAGAACACACTGACATCAGTGGAAGAGGGGCAAACTTTACCCATGAATAACCCGACGCTCAAGCTTTATAGTATGCACTTAAACTTTATTAAAGTGCCCAAACTTTAGCTTATTTAATTTATTAAATATAATAAATTAAATTATTTTTTAAGAATTTAATTATTATAATTTTATAATTAAATGGGATTCGGAATTTTAAACCAAACTTTAGGGCACCCTCAGTTTTTAGAAAAATCTTGAAACTTGCCCACATGGTTTTAATGAAAACCATTAAAATTACCACCATTGGTTTTAATAAAAACCATTAAAATTTCAACCATTGGTTTTAATAAAAACCATTAAAATTGCCACCATTTATTTTAATAAAAACCATTCAAATATTCCATTCATAATATTGCAAGGTGTGCTATGATGTCTTTTCACTTACACCTTTCAACCTTTCGACATCAGTGGTGATTCTCTTCTTGGTATCAATGACAACTTCATGTTTTGACATAAATCAACAATACCATATTTCTATATTGACATCAATGACAACTCTTATAGACTCAAAATGTCCAACAATATCTCTCTTTGTCATTGATGGCAACCCAACTTATTTTTTCTAAAAACTTGACCTTTCCTTTGTTCTGATCCCCCTGGCTCAATGCTCTCTACCCTTTTCTCAAATACCAAATATATCCCCTTTAATCAAATCTCTCCCTATCTGACATCAATGGGAAAGGGTTACCTTTGGGTCTCGGGGCTAAGAACGAGCCTCTTAGCTTAACCCCTCCCCCACCTCCTTTTGAGGTGGTTAATTATGGAGTGGGAGTATTTCTACTCCCAGAAAGCACTATTCTTTACCTTTATCCTCTTTTTTTCTTATCTGATCCTTTTGATTCCTCTGATTGTTTCTTTCCATGTCCATGTTGTTGTCCATGTCTACATTTTGGTTCTTGTTCATATTCGTATTCATATCCATCTTCTTGTTCTTGTTCTTGTTCTTGTTCCTGTTCATACCATATTTATGTTCCTATTACTGTTCATATCCATGTTCATGTTCCTGTTCATACTTGATTCTGGAATATCTGCTCTACACCACTTTCCTGTGTGACCATCATTATTACACTTATAACACTTAATGTTGTTACTTATTGAAGGTGCAAATGTCTTAGTATTTCTCCTAGTGAAACCATATTCTCTTCTATCATAAACCCTGCAATTCATTGCCTTGTGACCAAACCGATTACATGAGTAGAAATACCCATTGACAGGCTTTATGTTCCCATATTCCTACATTTCATGTGTCCTGCACTATGAAGCCATGTGCCCAAACCTATGACATAAAAAACATCTTCCATTGAAACTTCCTTGTCTTGAATTCATTGGTCTCTTAGTCTCTCTTGACCTATTCTAATTTTTGTTTCATCTGTTCCTTACTTGTGTATTGTTCCTTTCCTTGTAGAAATTTCTATTGTCGAACATATCCTTAGAAGCCTCACTCTATTTTACTTATTTTTTTTTATGCTTCTTCTCTTATGGTGTTTGAGCTTGAATCTCTTTTTTCTTCTTCCTATTTCCTTTGTTATTATTTAGAACTAAGTCCTGTTTTTGTGACTGATGACCTTTGTGCATTGATAATCCTATCCAAAGTCTTTGGATTTTCCTCAAATTTGTGTAGCTTTTCCTTAGAGTGCTTAAGTGCTTTCAACTCCTTATTTCTCCTTAAGTGCTTTCACCTGGAATCCCAAGTGATGTGGACCCACATGATCCCTTGGAGCCTCCACTCCCTTGCACACTTTGATTTCCACAAGCCACATATTGGATTCTTCTCTCACGCTGCCCTAAGTCTTCGCACAAACTACTGTTTCACGAGGAGAAATTTTGCAAAGCTCGAAGATCAATTATTTTGGTGGATGATAGGATGCTTAAAATTTGATAAGGCTATGATATTTATATATCATGTGCCTTTGTTCCTTCACATCAATGGTGAGAACGTGATGACATCGATGGAAGAGGGGCAAACCTTTCCCACGAATAACTCAATGCTCAAGCTTTATAGTATGCGCCCAAAATTTAGCTTATTTAATTTATTAAATATAATAAATTAGATTATTTTGAAGAATTTAATTTTTATAATTTAAAAATTAAATGGGCTTTGGTCTTTTAAACCAAAATTTAAGGCATCCTCAGTTTTTAGAAAAACCTTACAACTTGCCCACATGGTTTTAATGAAAACCATTAAAATTACCACCATTGGTTTTAATAAAAACATTAAAATTGCCACCATTGGTTTTAATAAAAACCATTAAAATTACCACCATTGGTTTTAATAAAAACCATTCAAATATTCCATTCATAATATTGCGAGGTGTGTTATGATGTATTTTCACTTGCACCTTTCAACCTTTCGACGTCAATGGTGATCCGCTTCTTGGCATCAATGACAACTTCATGTTTTGACATAAATAAACAATGCCATATTTCTATCTTGACATCAATGACAACTCTTATAGACTCAAAATGTCCAACAATCTCCCCCTTTGTCATTGATGGCAACCCAACTTATTTTTACCAAAAAATTGACCTTTCCTTTGTTCTTCTCCCCTGGGACATTGCTCCCCCTAGCTCAATGCTCTCTCCTCTTTTATTAAATACCAAATATCTCTCCCTTTCTCAAATCTCTCCCCATTTGACATCAATGGCAAAGGGTCACCTTTGGGGCTTCGGTCTAATAATGAGTCTCTTAGCTTAGTCCCTCCCCCACCTCCTTTTGAGGTGGTTAATTCTGAGGTGGGAGTATTTCTACTCCCATAAAACACTGTTCTTTACCTTTATCTTTTTTTTTCTTATCTAATCCTTCTGATTCCTCTGATTGTTTCTTTCCATGTCCATGTTCCTATCCATGTCTACATTTTGGTCCTTGTTCCTATTCTTGTTCATATCCATGTTCTTGTTCTTGTTCATATCCATGTTCCTATTCCTGTTCATATCCATGTTCCTATTCCTATTCCTATTCATACTTGATTCTAGAATGTCTGCTCTACACCACTTTGTTGTGTGACCATCATTATTTCTCTTACAACACTTAATGTTGTTACTTATTTAATGTGCAAATATGTTAGGATTTCTCCTAGTGAAACCATATCCTCTTATGTCATAAACCCTGCAAATCATTGCCTTGTGACCAAACTGATTACATGAGTAGCAATAACCATTGAAAGGTTATCTTTTCCCATATTCTTGTCTTTCATGTTTCCTCCACTATGAAGCCATGTGCCCAAACCAGTGATATGAAAAACATCTTCCATTGAAACTTCCTTGTCTTGACCTCATTGGTCTCTTAGTCTCTCTTGACCTATTCTGATTGTTGTTCCATATGTTCCTTACTTGTGTATTGTTCCTTTCCTTGTTGAACTTTCTATTGTCCAACATATCCTTAGAAGTCTCACTCTCTCTTTTACTTCTTTTGATGCATATTATTTTATGGTTTTTGAGCTTAACTCTTTTTTTTTGCTTCATGTTTCCTTTGTTATTCTTTAGAACTAAGTCCTATTTTGGTGACTGATGACCTTTGTGCATTGATAATCCTATCCAAATTCTTTGGATTTTCCTCAAATTTGTGTAGTTTGTCCTTAGAACCTTTTACTTCCATCCTTAGTGAAACTATCTCATGCTCTAATATTTCACACTCTAGATCTATTTTCTTTAATTTTTTGGCCATACCTTCTTCAATTTTTCTTGCCTCTTCAACCTTGATTTTGAAGTTGGTGAGTTCTTGTAGAAACTCTGCTTTTTCTTTCTGATATTATTGATCTTGAACCCTTACTCCTGAGTTCTCCTTTTTTAATTATTCAAGAGTAACCATAAGTCTTTAACATTCTATCTCTTTTACCTTTGAATGTTCAACCATACCTTTTTCAACTTTCCTTACCTCTTCAACCTTATCTTTCAAGTTAGAGAGATCTTGTAGAAACTTTGTCTTACATTTATCATCCTCTTGTATTTGAGCATCTAATTCTAAGTTCTCCTTTTTCAACTTTAAAAATACCTTAAGAGTAGCTTCCTCCTTTTCTTTTTCTAAATTTCTCTCTTTTATTTGATCTTCAATAGGGATATTTTCTTCTAATACTAAAAGTAGAGTTTTTTCTCATACCTATTTTGATTGTCATTGTTATCTTTTCTTGAACCAACCTCTAGGATTTCTTTTTCGAGAATATCATATTCATATTCACTGCTACTAAACCCATTGCAATAACCTACATCATGACCAAGTTTACCACAACCAAAATATTCTTCACCTTCTTGTGGACAATAAGCTTCATGGTGACTTGTATTCCTACATCTAGTACAAAACTTTATCAACCTGGTTATTTCTCCATTACTTGATTCATCTCTTGAATCTATTTCCATTCTTCCTTCCAAAACAACAACATTGAATTCATATTCCTTTTATTTCATGACCATGTGTGTTCTTTTCTTCTTGTATCTCATGGTTCTAATTTTACCTTTCTTTGCCATTTGTGTTCTTGTAAGATCTTCCTTCAATATTTTAAATCCTCTCTGAAGGAACCAACCCTGATACCAATTGAAGAACACATGCTTATATTAAGAGGGTGATGAATAGTATAAGACCACTTTTTACTTTTCTTTCCAAAATAGTATTATCCAATATAATCAATGGCAATATCAATAGCAATAACCAAATCAATGCACAAATAATCACATACAATAGAGACACCATAATTTACGTGGTTCACCCAATGTGGGCTACTCCATGGAGAAAATATTTCACTAAAATTTTCTCAATCAATCTCTTGGGAATCATTTCCCTATTACAATATTTATGGAACTCTTTCCAAAGGAGATACCAATCCCCTAAATCAATTTCATGGATCTCTATCCATAGGAGACATCGATATTCCAATCTCTACATTGGCTGGTGATATTCTAGAAGACCTCTACCTCAACTCCCCTTTGCAAATAGAACTCTATCCATAGAAGGCCCCTGTATTCCCTATCTTGGATAATGGATCTCTATCCACTAGAGACTATCATCCTCTATACTCTATCACATCCAAAGCTTGCACTCAACTTTGTCTAAAATATATACCAAATACATTCCTTCAGTCTAGCACAAATCTACTCTCAATATTTGTCTTTGGTCTGGCATAAACCTATCCTCAAATCTTCACCAAAATCTATCCTCAAATCTGCACTAAACATAGTCCTTCGGTCTAGCACAAATATATCCTTGATCTTTGTCCTCAAGCCTTAACTCAAGGCTTGAATCAACTCTGTTGGATATGTCCTAAACCTTAACTCAAGGTTTGAACAAATTAATCAACTCTGCTCTCAAGTATTCTCAAAGACTTATCTCAAATCTACCTTGTAAGCTTCCACAAAATCTCACACTAATTTTTCCACAAGTCCTCTCTAGAACTTGTCCAAATATGCTCCACAAGTCCTCTCTAGAACTTGCTCAAATATGCTCTACAAGTCCTCTCTAAAACTTGCTCAAATATGCTCTACAAGTCCTCTCAAGAACTTATCCAAATCTGTATTGTAGGCTTCCACAAAATCTCACACAAAATCAGTCCACAAGTCTCCTCAAAGACTTACCTCAAATCTACTCAACAAGTCCACATAGAACTTTTCCAATCTCATAGAAACATAAAGAGAATTGTTAGAGACTCAATATACTCTATACTCATCACAATTCTCAATTACTTTCAATCACTCTCTTGGAAACATAAGGAGAATTGTTAGAGACTTAATATGCTTCAAATTCAACTCAATGCTCAATTACTTTCAACTCCATTCAGAATATAGAATAGTTTATTTTATGAAACTTGAACAATCACTTCACACATCCACTTGAATAGGCTCAACCAACTCTACTCAACCAATCACTCAATGAAACACCCCTTTCTCACAAACCCTAGTCCAATCATATGAACACCAACTCAAAATATTTCCAATAATACTCAACAACCAATCTCACATAACAATGATACACATGATATTTGCAAACCCTAGTTCAAGTTCTTTGTTCAACAACTCACTTCAACAACAATTCTTATAAAACAATCCTGAAATAGCAATGAGTCTCATATTCTTTTCAAATCCTAGTTCAAGTTCTTCACACAACTAATGGCTTCAACAACAATGCTTAACAAACAATTTTTTAACAATAATTCTTTATTCTAGAAAATCTTGAAGAATTAACTCAACGTACTCAATAGGAAACCCTAATCAAGTCCTTTTCACTCCAGAATTATTTTCATAAAAACCAATCACACAACTTAAATTTGGAGGAATATGCCTATACATTTTTCTTGATGATAAGGAACTTCAAGAAATTGCCACAACAATAAAACATGTATTTTCCAAGCTCAAGAAGGTTAGTTAACAAGACAAGGCATATAATAATTCATGAATACACCTTATTACTCCAATATTAAAATAATATCCAACACCACAATAATTTGAACATTCACTTCTCAAAACCCTAGGACATCAAAAATTGATCTCAATCAAACATATTTGTCATAAGCCACTTCAGAATTTTATTCTTCAAAAATCAATCTACTTTTCTACTTATGACTCCCTATTTTATTATTGCACTTTAAAGATAAAACCTTTAATAAAAAATGTAATAACTAATATTTCCTTTTCTAAGGTAAAAGAGCTTTTATCCACCAATTAAAATTTCACCTAACACTTTTATAAAACCCACAAAAATCCTTTTTAAATTAGGCACTAATCAAATCATTTACCTCCTTATTTCTCCTAAGTCTAACCTTAGCCTAAGTCAAAAAATAAAATATTAAATAAAATAATGTTACCACTTTGGCTTTGCACGAAGCGCTTCTCTCCTTAAGTGCTTTCACCTTGGTTCCCAAGTGACGTGGAGCCACGTGCTCCCTTGGAGCCTCCACTCCCTTGCATCCTTTAATTTCCACAAGCCACATCTTGGCTTCTTCTCTCATGTTGCCCTAAGTATTCGCACAAACTATTGTTTCACAAGGAGAAATTTTGTAAAGCTCGGAGATCAATTATTTTGGCGAATGAGAGGATGCTTAACCTTTGATAAGGCTATGGTATTTATATACCATGTGCCTTTATTTCTTCATGTCGGGGGTGAGAACGCACTGACATCGATGGAAGAGGGGCAAACCTTGCCCTTGAATAACCCTGCGCTCAAGCTTTATAGTATGCGCCCAAACTTTATTAAAGTTCCCAAAATTTAGCTTATTTAATATTTTAAATATAATAAATTAAATTTTTTTGAATAATTTAATTATTATAATTTAATAATTAAATGGGCTTTGGTATTTTAAACCAAACTTTAGGGCATCCTCAATTTTTAGAAAAACCTTGCAACTTGCCCACATGGTTTTAATGAAAACCATTAAAATTACCACCATTGGTTTTAATAAAAACCATTAAAATTGCAACCATTGGTTTTAATAAAAACCATTAAAATTGCCACCATTGGTTTTAATAAAAAACATTCAAATCTTCCATTCATAATATTGTGAGGTGTGCTATGATGTCTTTTCACTTGCACCTTTCAACCTTTCGACGTCAATGGTGATCCGCTTCTTGGCATCAATGACAACTTCATGTTTTGACATAAATCAAAAATACCATATTTCTATCTTGACATCAATTACAACTCTTATAGACTCAAAATGTCCAACAATCTCCACCTTTTTCATTGATGGCAACCCAACTTATTTTTACCGAAAACTTGATCTTTCCTTTGTTCTGATCCACCTGGGACATTGCTCCCCCTGGATCAATTCTCTCTACCCTTTTCTCAAATACCAAATATCTTCCCTTTACTCAAATATCTCCCCATTTGACATCAATGACAAAGGGTCACCTTTGGGGCTTGGGGCTAAGAATGAGCCTCTTAGCTTAGCCCCTCCCCCACCTCCTTTTGAGGTGGTTAATTCTGGGGTGGGAGTATTTCTACTCATAGAAAGCATTGTTCTTTACCTTTATCCTCTTTTTTTTCTTATTTGGTCCTTTAGATTCCTCTAACTATTTCTTTCCATGTCCATGTTGTTGTCCATGTCGACATTCTAGTTCTTGTTCCTGTTCCTATTCATATCCATATTCATGTTCCTGTTTCTATTCTTGTTCATATCCATGTTCCTGTTCCTATTCCTATTCATATCCATGTTCATGTTCCTATTCATACTTGATTCTAGAATATCTACTCTACACCACTTTTCTGTGTGACCATCATTATTGCACTTATAACACTTAATGTTATTACTTATTGAAGGTGCAAATGTCTTAGGATTTCTCCTAGTGAAACCATATCCTCTTCTATCATAAACCCTACAATTCATTGCCTTGTGATCAAACTGATTACATGAGTAGAAATACCCATTGAAAGGTTGTTTGTTCCCATATTCCTGCATTTCATGTGTCCTACACTGTGAAGCCATGTGCCCAAACCTATGACATAAAAAACTTCTTCCATTGAAACTTTCTTGTCTTTACCTTATTGGTCTCTTAGTCTCTCTTGACCTATTCTAATTTTTGTTCCATCGGTTTCTTACTTGTGTATTGTTCCTTTCCTTGTTGAACTTTCTATTGTCCAACATATCCTTAGAAGTCTCACTCGATTTTACTTACTTCTTTTGATGCTTCTTCTTTTCTGGTGTTTGAGCTTGACTCTCTTTTTTTTGCTTCATGTTTCCTTTGTTCTTCTTTAGAACTAAATCCTATTTTGGTGACTAATGACCTTTGTGCATTGATAATACTATCCAAAGTCTTTGGATTTTCCTCAAATTTTTGTAGCTTGTCCTTAGAACCTTTTACTTCCATTCTTAGTGAAACTATCTCATGCTCTAATCTTTCACACTCTACATCTTTTGTCTTTAATTTTTTTGCCATACCTTCTTCAATTTTTCTTGCCTCTTCAACCTTGATTTTGAAGTTGGTGAGTTCTTGTAGAAAATTTGCTTTTGCTTTCTCATTTTCTTGAGCTTGAACCCTTAATCCTGATTTCTCCATTTTTATTTCCTCAAGAGTAACCATAAGTATTTCACATTCTATCTCTTTTACCTTTGACTGTTCAACCATACCTTTTCAACTTTCCTTGCCTCTTCAACCTTATCTTTCAAGTCAGAGAGATCTTGTAGAAGCTTTACCTTACATTTATCATCCTCTTGTATTTGATCTTCTAATTCTAAGTTCTCATTTTTCAACTTAACAAATTCCTTAAGAGTAGCTTCCTCCTTTTCTTTTTCTAAATTTCTCTCTTTTATTTGATCTTCAATAGGGATATTTTCTTCTAATACTGAAAGTAGATTTTTTTCCTCATACCTATTTTGATTGTCCCTATTATCCTTTCTTGAACCAACCTCTAGGATTTCATTTCCAAGAATATCATCTTCATATTCATCGCTACTAAACCCATTGCAATAACCTGCATCATGACCGAGTTGACCACAAATAAAACATTCTTCACCTTCTTGTGGACAATAAGCTGCATGGTGACCTATATTCCTACATATGGTACCAAACTTTATCAACCTGGTTATTTTTCCATTGCTTGATTCATATCTTGAATCTATTTCCATTCTTCCTTCCAGAACAATAACATTGAATTCATCTTCCTTTTCTTTCATGACCATGTGTGTTATTTTCTTCTTGTATATCATGGTTCTACTTTTACCTTTCATTGCCATTTCTATTCTTGTAAGATCTTCCTTCAAGTTGTTAAACCCTATCCGAAGGAACTAGCTCTGATACCAATTGAAGAACACAAGCTTATACTGAGAGGGGGGGTGAATAGTATAAGACCACTTTTTACTTTTCTTTCCAAAAAAATATTATACAATATAATAAATGGCAATATCAATAGAAATAACCAAATTAATACACAAATCATCACACACAATAGAGACACCATAATTTACGTGGTTCACCCAATGTGGGCTACTCCATGGAGAAAATATTTCACTAAAATTTTATCAATCAATCTCTTTGGAATCCTTTATCTATTACAATGTTTAAGGACCTCTATCTAAAGGAGATACCAATCCCCTAAATCAAGTTCATGGATTTCTATCCACAGGAGACACCAATATCCTAATCTTTGCTCTAGCTGATTATATTCTAGAAGACCTCTACCTCCACTACCCTTAGCAAAGGGTAACTCTATCCACAAAAGATCCTTTTCTTCCCTACCTTAGCTAATGGATATCTATCCATTGGAGACTATCATTCTCTATACTCTATCACCTCTGAACCTTGCACCTAAATTTATCTCAAATCTGTACCAAATACAGTCCTTTGATCTAGCACAAATCTCCTATCAAACTCTATCTCTGGTCTAGCACAAACCTGTTCTCAAATTTTTACCAAATTCTATCCTCAAATCTGCACTAAACATAGTCCTTTGGTGTAGCACAAGTCTGTCCTCGATCTCTGTCCTCAAGCCTTAACTCAAGGCTTGACTAAACTCTGTTGGATCTGTCCTAAACCTTAACTCAAGGTTTGAATAAATTAATCAACTCTGCTCTTAAGATTTCTCAAAGACTTATCTCAAATATACCTTGTAAGCTTCCACAAAAGCTCACACTAATCTATCCATAAGTCCTCTCTAGAACTTGTCCAAATCTGCTCCACAAGTCCTCTCTAGAACTTGCTCAAATTTTCTCTACAAGTCCTCTCTAGAACTTGCTCAAATATGCTCTACAAGTTATCTCTAGAACTTGCTAAAATCAGCTCTACAAGTCCTCTCAAGAACTTATGCAAATATGTATTGGAGGCTTCCACAAAATCTCACACAAAATCAGTCCACAAATCTCCTCAAAGACTTACCTCAAATCTACTCAACAATTCCACACAGAACTTGTCCAATATCATAGAAACATAAAGATAATTTTTAGAGACTCAATATGCTCTATGAGTGGCATCTTGATGAAGACAACGAGGAAATGGAGTGTGCATTCTATATGATTTTTGTGGATTAATTTATTTTCTAACCCCATACATGAAATTAATTTCTTTTTTCACACAATCTGGCTACTTTAAATATGCAAATGTAACTTTACAGTAAAATTTTTTTATTGGTTTTGCTTATAGAATGTTTGGTTTCAGTAGAAAAGAAATATGACGTTATATAATTCCATAACATGTATACATGTTATTTTATTTTTATGCTTCTTTTCAAATACAAAGACAAATGACAATGATAGTATTCTAAAATTACTGCATCGCTTCTTGTATTTTCTTGTATTGAGAGAATATTAAGTAAATAGTTGAACGCTCTACTTTACACAAACCTTCTATTGGAAATTAAGTTAATCTAAATTCTGGTGTTCTTCAGTATGCATTTTCATCGCCTCAGGTGTCTTGTCAGCCGATCATCTTGCAGAAGAAGTAGGTGCAGATTTATTGAGGTAGGTAAGCTCCAGTTGGCCTAGAGATTCCTGTCACCAGCCTGTGCTTCTATAAATACAAGTTTTTGGGCCCTCTTTTAGCAATTTGGGTGCAACAGCACTAGGTTACCTACACACCAATAGTGCAGGCGATTTGATGATGTACTCCACATTCGACAAATCATTCTGCATTCAATGATTATTCCATAGGCAATGTATTCCGTGTCTGTATGTTCAGCAAAGCTTTGTGTTGAATCTATTTCAAATTTGTATGAGCTTCTCTATGATTCAATAAATCATGTTCTTATTTCTGCCTCTTTCTGTCTACATTTTAAGTACCTCTAATGAGGTTGTCTATGATCCTATAATTTTATATTTGTGACATGGTATTAGAGCAAGGAGATAAGAGATTAGCAGGTAGAGGTCATGGAAAGCTACGTGGAGAGCAACCATGAAATGCTTTTGGATGCTGATGGAGAGCTACGAGGGTTTGGTGTACTCCTCAAGGATGATGCACAATTTTTTTGGCAAAGCCATGGGCTAAGGAGGGTGTCGGTGGAGCCAAATATGTGATGAAAAGAAGAGCAGTAGTTGTGGGATTGTAAGTCGATGCGAACCCTGGTGCACATTGGGCAGTAGCACCTTGCCTGTGAATTTTCCCTACACATACATAGCTTGGAGGGCCTCATCGTCAACCTCAATGACCTCAACTTGGTGGCCCACTGGTATCATAGGGATGAAAACATCAATACCAAGCTCATCGGGGTTAACCACCATGTCATCGAGTTCAAAGAAACCCTCTACCACAAATGCAGTGTCTATGGTTGCAGCTGGAGCCCGTGCATGAGGTCTAATTCAAAGTTCTTTGAGATTTTTGTTTTTGTGCTGGGGGTGGAATAATGTGAGATATGCAGACACAAAGTCCTTCTATTTCTCTCCCTATATCACCAAAATTTTAATATAATTCCCTTTAACGCTCATGAGATGAGCGATTTTCGTCATCTTTAACCTTATCACTCAAAAGGCATTCATTTCATCCTTTTATTCTTTTGTATTTTGTGGTTTATCCTTTATGAAATTTTTCTTATTCTATTTTCTCCCCATCGATCAAAATTCCTCAAAAATTCCTCTAACGCACATGAGTGAAGCAATTTGGGTCATTTACGTCTAAGGTTAAGCGACTTAGGGCATAGAGTCTTTGTCCTATATCTATTTCATCTTTTTCCACCTACTCCACCGTCGCTAAAATTTCATCGCCCAAAGTCTATCTCTACCTTAGTTTTAGCGATTTGGAGAATTTAAAAGACTTAGAATTTTTAGCAAAGTCCTCTTTATTTTTTTTTCCCTCGTCGCTCGCTTGTGAGAGTTTTTTCTCTCCATCGCTGCCATGCCGCAGCGATTTTGGGAGTGGAGAAAAAATTATTTTTCTTCAAAGGCATGTTTTATTATGTTATTTGGAATTTAGATTAAGGGGGGATGTTGGAAATTAAGTTAATCTAAATTTTGGTGTTCTTTAGCATGCATTTTTGTCACCTCGGGTGTCTTGTCAGCCGATCATCTTGCAAAAGAAGTAGGTGCAGATTTATTGCAGCAGGTAAGCTCCAGTACTTCTATAAATGCAAGTTTTTGGGCCCTCTTTTAGTAATCTGGGTGCAGCAGCACCAGGTTCCCTATACACCAATAGTGTAGGTGATTCGGTGGTGTACTCTGCATTCGACAAATCATTCTGCATTTAGCGGTTATTCCGTAGGTGGTGTATTTCGTGTTTGTATGCTCATCAGAGCTTTGTGTTGAATCTATTTCTTCTCTATGATTCAATAAATCATGTTATTGTTTCTGCCACTGTCTGTCTACGTTTGAAGTGCCTCTAACGAGGTTGTCTATGATCCTATAATTTTATATTTGCAACACCATCTTTAACTATTTATTTATCTTTCACTTTTTTGATCATTCTAGAGTTCAATGAAATCCTCTTGTTGAATTTTATGGTCTTGTTGAACGCTCTACTTTACACCAAAACGCCTTTATATAATTATTTATCTTTATGAAATCCTATTTTATGATCATTCTAGAGCTTAATGGAATTATCTTGTTGGATTTTATGGTCTTGTTGAAAGCTCTACTATTTATCTTTAATTTATCTTTGACTTTTCTAATCGTTCTAGAGTTTAATGAAATCCTATATTCTGATCAATCTAGAGTTTAACAAATTCTTGTTGGATTTTATGGTCTTGTTGAATGCTCTACTAATTATATTTGACTTTTCTGATTGTTCTAGAGTTTAATGAAATCCTACTGTTGGATTTTATGGTCCTCATTATTTTTAAAGGTTATTATTGACATTTTGAAAATGTAAAATCTCAAAGAGGCATTTTTCATTATTTTTAATGGTTATTATTTACATTTTGAAAAATATAAATTGCTAAAGAAGTATTTTAAGAATGTAATCTCCTATTTAATTAATATTAAAATACGATGGATTTTGAGAATTTTTTTTTTTTTTTGTGAATAAACAGTTTATCCACTAATTTTCTTCTTAAAACAAGGGTTGTTCAATTTTATGGTATTTCCCATAAATATTCAAAGGCAGAAAAATAAATATTTGAATTGGTTGTTGGAAAAAGTCAAGAAGAAAATTGGAAAGTGGACCAACAAGTGGCTTCTTCTGGGGGTAGAATCACCTTGGTAAAATCAGTCCTTCAAGCTATTCCTATTTATGTTTCTTCCGTTTTGAATATCCCAAAGGCTATTCTTCGAGAATTGGATCAAATCAGTCATCATTTCCTTTGGAGTGGTACTAAGGAGAAAAGAAAATGGGCCTTGGTAAAATGGGATACTTTATGTCTTCCTAAGAGTGAAGGGGGGTTAGTATTTCGGTATTCAATTAATAACAACAAAGCTTTAGCTACTAAATTATATTGGAGGATGTTGCATAACCCCAATGCTCTTTGGGCCAATAATATCTGTGCTAAATATGCTGAGAACAAAAGTCCTGAAGACCTTGTTCGCTATCAACTTCCTACCAAAGGTTCTCCCATTTTAGCAGTTCTTAAGACTGGTGAGGATTTGATAAAGAAAAAATTATTTTGGATCATTCATAATGGTCAGCATGCAAATTTTTGGAAAGATTCTTGGGATGGTCACAAGCCTTTGATAACTCAGTTTTTTGATTGGAGGCCTTGGATGGAGGAGCTTCACCGAGCTAATTGGATAAAGGTGGCTAATTACTGTCGGTACCATACTAGTAATTCAAATGTTGGTAGATATTGGATCCCTATTGAGGAATGGCCTATTCAAATCCCAAAAAGGCAAAGACAAGATATCCAAGGCATCCTTCATATGTGATCCCTCTCTTAGTCCCATAAAAAAGATTGTTTTGGATGGAACAACACTACTAAGGGTGAGTATTTAGTTGCTCAAGGTTATTTGACCTTATGCCATAATAATCCCAACCATTCTTCTGACATATTTTCTCGATTGTGGGCTCAAAAGCTCTGGCCTAAGGTGAGGTTCTTTAATTGGATTTTATTGCATCATAGGGTGCTTACTGGTGAGCAACTTATGAAGCATGGTTTTCATGGCCCTTTTAGATGTGAAATGTGTGAAGAGAATGTATAAAATATCAACCATCTTTTTATTGAGTGTACTTTAGCCTCTGATATATGGAGGAGGATGACCATTTTACTTGGCTTACAGTGGTCCATTTTTTTTACTTTTGAACAACTTTGGAGGGATTGGCCTAATCAAGAGGGTGTTGATCATTTTATTAGGCAGTTAGTTTGGATGGGTTCTACCATTCTTCTTTGGAATATTTGGAATGAAAGGAACAGTAAAATTTTTAATCAATATAGGAAGGATATTAACTATATTTGGCAAAATACCATAGCCAACTTAGTTGAATCAGTCCATCAACTCCTTAATCACCCCCAAAACTTCCACCAAATATGGGATCAAGTGATGCAAATATTGAATATTAAACCTTCTAAGGACAACCAACTTAAAGGGAATGTGAGTATTAGTAATATGGATAGGACTAGAAATTGGAAACCTCCTCCTAAGGATTTTGGAAAATTCAATACTGATGGAGCCTCAGATGGAACCCTAGAAAATCCAGTGTGGGAGGAATTGGTAGACTTTCAGATGGCTCCCTAGTTTTTACTTTTGCTGAGAATTTGGGTATTCATTCCAATAACCTTGCTAAGGGGTATGGTATCCTCAAAGGTCTTCAGGAGGCTACTAATGTTGGATGGGAAAAGGTGTTAGTTGAGTCTGACTCTCAACTTATGATTAATATCTTAAAGACTCCTAAGAATCATAAGGTGGATTGGAGAATAAAAAGAATTATTGAGAAGATTCAGTTAATCCAGATGGGATTTTTGGAAGTTGATTACAATCATGTGGTTAGAGATCAAAATAAGAGTGCTGATGCTTTAGCTAATTGGGCTTTGGACAAAGGTGATCTTAATTGTTATGGCCATCCTCCTATATGGTGGGCTTCTCAAATTAGGGAAGCTCTTCTTTCTATCATTTATTTGGATGGCTCTAGTTTTGAAGGTACCTAGTTTCTTCTTGTTTTTTTTTTTGCTTCTCTTTGGTTCATTCAGTTTTTTTTTTAAGTTCCCTAGCTCATTCTATTCTTTATTTTGTTTCCTCTGTTGATTCTTGCATTAATAGTCTTCTGGTCTAGATAGGTCATTGTTTTGTTCATTTTTTTTTCTTTGTTGTTTTTTGTTTTTTTTGTTTAGTTTTTTAAGGTGGGTGGGTTCTTTTGTTTTGGTTTGTTTTTGTGTTCTTTGTGTTGTTTTTTGTTGTTCTTGTGTTTTTTTTGTTTTGTCTTTTTTTTTATGTTTTTTGTTAGTGTTCTTGTGTTTTTTTATTCTTCTTCTTGGGTTTCTCTTTGTTTGTGTTATTTCGTGTTCTTATGTGTAACTGTTTTCTATGTATTTTGTTTTTGTTTATTGTCTATTTTTTGTTGTTGTTTATTTTTATTTTTATTTTATTTTTATTATTTTTAATTTTTTAGGTTTTGGTTGTGTTTATTTTTCATGTTTTTTTGGGTTATGTCTTTGTAGCACTCTGTTGTTTTTGTCTTGTTTGTGTTTTGTTATGTGGTTCTTGTGTTTTTCTATGTGGTTTGTGTTGTGGTTTATTTTATCTTATTGTGCGTGTTTGGTTGTGCTTTTGTTTTTGACACACTCAAGGAGCATGTTTTTTATTTTATTTTATTATTTTTGTTGTTATTTACTTATTTTTAAATTGGTTTTGTGTGTTTGTTTGCTCCTTGAGTATGTCAAAGTTGGTAAGCCAGGTCCGAGTCCTGGACATTTTTGGCGGAATGGATACCCCTGCCTCCTTGGGTATTAGCTGAAAGTGGCATCCATTTTGGGATTTTTTCCACAAATAAAAAAAAAAAATGGTATTCATTATCTTTGTAATAATTTTTTTGTGGATACAGATTTTATCCACTAATTTTCTTCTCCAAATCCCAACATTGGATTTTATGGTCTTCATTACATTTGTAATATCTTTTGTGTGGGTAGATATATTATCCACTAATTGTTTTCTGCAAATGCCAATAAGGGTTGTGCCATTTTATGGTCTTTATTACCTTTGTAATATATTTTGTGTGGATAAAAAAATTTTCTTCTACAAATTCCAACATTGGATTTTATGGACTTAATTACCTTTGTAATATCTTTTGTGGATAGAGATTTTATCCACTATTTTTCCTCCAATAAGGGTTGTTTGATTTTATGGTCTTCATAAGACTTAAGTGGATATAGATTGTATCCACTAATTTTATTTTGCAAATCCCAAGAAGGGAGTGAGGCTTTCCATGTTGTTGTCTATAAAAGTCATCCAAGCAAGCAAAGGCTTTGGAAACATGGTCTTCTCCTCTCCAACATGAAAGAAGGGGAGGATTTTAGCATATTATGCAAATTGTATATTCCATACCCCATACCCCACATTTTCTTGTATATTGCTTTTTTTATCTATATTTTAAAAATTGAACAACTTCTGCAAATTCCAATAGGGGTTGTTCGATTTTATGGTCTTCATTACCTTTGTAATATCTTTTGTGTGGATCGATATTTTATCCACTAATTTATTTTTGTAAATCCCACGAAGGAAGGGAAGCTTACAATATTTTTGTTTAGAGGAGTCATCCAAGCAAGCAAAGGCTTTGAAAACATGGAGTACTTTGGAAATATCCTCTTCTCCTCTCCTGCATGAAAGAGGAAGGATTTTGTCCTATTATGCAAATTGTATATTCCATACCCCATACCCCACATTTCCTTGTACTATTTTTTTTTTTTTTAATTTATATTTTTTAAATTGAACAATAAAGTATATATTTATTTCATTTTCATTAATGAATAAAATTTAAATATTTTAACTTAAACAAGCTCAACATGTAGTTATGCTGGTTTTACTAAATAGCGGTTATGCATTAGATATGCCTAACTATAGTAGTTGTTTATTATATATGCCTAGTAGTGTAGTTCACTTGAGGTTATGTATATGTTGTTTAATACAATCAACAACATTATCTTCCAAACATAAATAAAAAGGAAAATTTGGCATGGGTTTGTTATAGATTTTAGTATTCCATATACTTGCTTATATATTAGCTTGGAGGAGCTAAAGGCCTTGTTATCATGAATCTAGGTTAAGTCATCAAATGTAGAATGGTATTTTTTTATTTATTTAATGCATCACATTTACGTCTTTGTTATCCTTCTAGAAAATCAAAAAAATATCAAAAAATTCATAATATATTAAAATTTAGTTTAGTATTTGGTGTATGAGAAAAATTTATGAATACCACAAATCGTATATTGAAACACTAGGTAAACCTTGAGACTTCTTTCCGAGATAAAGAAAAACAATGTTTGAAAGTAATGCTAGTGGGATTCAAAATAGGACAAACTAGAAGTGGTGAGTGTCCTTCTGTAAAGTAGGGAAAATATACTTTTATTCAAAGTGCACTATCATTTATACTTACAAATCTTATAAAGTTGAAATTTCTTAACATCAGTTGCAATCATATAAACAATTTTCTAGAAAAATTTCATATTCCAAATAGCCTCACTAATATCCATCTCAAAGGTTGGATCAGTGTGCATAGAAAGTGCCTAGCATTTTTCCTATGAAAAATTGGAGTATTTGTTCATTCAAAGTGCACTATCATTCTTCCTAGATTTCCAATCTAGTTCAAAGGTTGTAGTGGTCTGCAAACACTACCCAAAATTTCTCCTATGAAAAAAATGGAGGATTTTTTCATTCAAATCACACTATTATTTATACTTGCCAATGTTATAAAGTTGAAAGTTAACATCAATTACAATCTATTTTAATTTTCCAAATAGTCTCATTGAATTCCATCTCAAAGGTTGTAGCAATCTGCAGAAACTACCTAGCATTTCTCCTATGAAAAATTTGGAGGTCCTTGATCTCTTTTTGGTGCACAAGTTTCACAAAACTTCAAACTAGGGGCTTGTGAGGAGCTTTAATTATTGCCTACCCTTATGCAGTAAATTTAATGCCTATTTAATGCTCTCTAGAAAAATTAATAACCAAAGTATTATGAGTCTTGTTTTTATGTAAGTTCATGTTCTCTAGATGGTAGAGTAAAATTTGTATTCATTGCAATGAATATCTAATACAAAATTGGCTCTCCAATTGTTGGAAATTTTTTATTTTATTATTTATTTATTTATTTTAGTAATTGCCTAGTTTTATCAAGTTGTACTCTTAAAAATTCTAGTATGATTTATTCTTCCTAATCAGTAATTCATAGCTTATCACAAGACTTTTTAGTCATTGTTCTAGTATGGCAGGTACATTTTAGGGTTCATTCTTCTAGTTTGGTAGAAATTATAGATAATTACTTTTTTAATAACTAGTAATTCAATTAGGATTCATATTAAAAATTATATATTAATTCATCAAATTCGTAAACTTGTACCCCATTCTTAACTTTGGGCACAATAAATTGTTAGTAGGCTTTTCTCAGTCTAGTCATTTTCAAGAATATAGGGAATTATATTCGTAACTGTGTAATGATACTGAGATCTCACCTTCTTAGTGTAGTAATTACCAAGAATATAGGGAATCAAACTTGTAATTGCATAGTGACACTGAGATATCACCTTGAAAGTAGAGAAAATCAAATAGCTAACAACTATGATTTTCTCACCTTGAGAATAATCAAACTTTAACCTTCTAATTTAGAAGAGATACATAAATACTCTAAAAAAATTGGCGCACAATTAGGATTTTATTAGTCTAGTCATTCCCAAGAATAAAGGGAATCAAACTCATAAATGCGTAGTGACACTGACGTCTCACTTTGAAAATAGAGAAAATCAAACAACTAACAACTATGATGTTCTCACCTTGAGAATAGAAAAAATAAAACTTTAATCTTCTAATTTTGAAGAGATACATAAATTCTCTGAAATGTGATTCTCATATTGTTTGATGTGGATGTGGAGATATTAGATCTCTATATTATACAAAACTAACTTTACTTTAACAAAAGAGGGAGCTCTACGAGGGAGTCTAATGGAAATGAGAATTACTTTATAATATTTATAATATTTTTTCAAGCATGTTCTTTTTTCCAACTTTCTTTTGATGAAGAATAGAATAAAAAAATTTCTTCAATTTTATTTATTTTTTTCTCAGATGCTATTGAAGACAACTCATTTTTATAACTAAATTCCTTTTTTTATTCAAGCTATTTTGCGTTGATTATTTTCTGCATTTAGTCTTTCTTAAGTTTTACCTTGTTCTAAAGTCCAATCAAAAAATTTGTAAGAATGCTTGCAAGATGTTAGCAAAGGTTTCTGATTTTGTCTTTGTACCATCAAAATGCATTGCTAAGTTTGGCTTTATATACCTTCAAAAAGCATATTTGAGTGCATTTTTTCCAAATTATTCTAGATCATGAATTTACCTTCTCAATTCCAAATGGTTTTGATAACTTTGATAATAAAATCAAAATATACATCCAAAAGCTTTCATAATAAAATCAATATATACATCCAAAAAATAAAATTAAAATAAAAATTGCATGATTTTACTGTATCTTTGAATTTTTCTTTGAAGTTTTTCTTGATTTCATTTTCAGCTAAGAGTTTTAATAAGATACCTAAGAGTTTTAAAAAGTTTTAACATCAAGTTCAAAGTCATAAATTTTGTTATTTTTATGCGAGGCTAATATTGGGGTGAAAATCCCAAAATTTTAGGCGAATAGATCTTAATACCATACCATTGGTTAGGGACAAGATCCTAATACCATACCATTAGCTAGGGACATTATTGGTGTATAGCTAAGGTTGAAAAAAATGCTAGTAGATATTATATATAGAGAATAGATCAGTGTCCAGGGACATTCTTGTTATATAGCTAAGGCATAAACAATGCTGGTATATATAGAGAGAATAGATCAGTCTCACTTGCAATGAATTGAACGAGTGAAATACGTTATAGATATTTCCTGTGTCCCATGATATTTTCATGGTCTTCTAAAACCATCTTGCATTCTTTGAGGAAAATACATAATTTAATGCTTGCCTTGTGCTAGTCATATGTGTTTTGAGGTGGACCAGTCAAGGAATTTTTTGATGACACAATGTGAGAATGCTTGTAAGATGTTAGCAATGGTTGTTGATTTTGGATTTGTACCATCAAAATGCATATTTGAGCGCATATTTCCAGTTTCTTCTAGATCATGAATTTACCTTCTCAATTTCAAATAGTCTATTTCATAATAAAATAAAAATATACATCCAAAAAGCTTTCATAATAAAATAAAAATACATCAAAAAATAAAATCAAAATATACATTACATGATTTTAATGTATATCTACTTGATTTCATTTTCACCTAAGAGTTTAACAAGTTTTAACATCAAGGTCAAAGTCATAACTTTTTCTTATTTTTATAAGAGTCTAATTTTGTGGTGCAAATCCCAAAATTTTAGGGGAATAGGTCTTAATACCATACCATTGGCTAGGTACATTCTTGGTGTATAGCTAAGGTGTAAAAAAATGCTAGTAGATATTATATATAGATATAATAGATCAGTATCACTCGTAATCAATTGAATGAGTAAAATATATTAGACATAATTCGTGGTCCCCATGATATTCTCATGGTATTCTAAAACCATCTTGAATTCTTTAAGGAAAATATACAATCTAACTTTCATGCTTGCCACTACCATCTACTACTACTCATATGTGTTTTAAGGTGGACCATTCAAGGAATTTCTTTGGACTGCTTAGTGTCATTTTAGGTTCTTCATGTGCTTCTCTCATTTTTCACTGAACTCTAATCTTTTCTTGCAAATACTACAAAAAATTGTTTTACACAATGCTCCCTACAAATAGTTGTATATTTTGTTTAATATTTTGTACACAATGTTCCCTATGAATAGTTGTAGCTTCTATTCATATTTTGTAGTTACTCTACACCTCCATTTGGTGTAGATATACAATTTTTTATTGATAGAGCAAGAATTAAATTATGCCACTTTTGGCAAGCACTAAAATCCAAATAAAATTTGGAATAACATCTCCAAAAATAATGAGTACCAAGACTCTTAGCTTGATTCTATTTTTGCTTTATGTTGATCCTAAGTAACCTAATAGGTTTGATAGTCCTAAAAAAAACACTACTAGTGCTATCCAAAAAGGGCCCAAAGATTGTTGCAAGAGGTAACAAAACTAAAACAACCAATAATTGTTCATCCTCCATTGATCCACAAGCCTCACTAGACTCTAAACCTGGCCTCCTCATTACATAATTATTTACTGGTCAAACTAAGAACCATTTGGTTGATCTTCAACCATTCAAAAGTGTCCCTATATTGATTAGAATTTAGCACTTTCACTACCCTATTTAGAAAAAATAATGCAAATTAGAATTTAGCATTTTCACTACCCTATTTAGACAAAAAGTCAATTTTTGCATTATTTTGTCTGGGATGACATCCTAAAATTTCTAACATATGGACTTAATTTGGATCATAATGTTTCTTATCCTTAAGGCCTTAGGTTTAAAATTTATTATAATATATAGAAGCCCCACCAAAATTTATGAGTCCAAATCAACAATGATCTTTTTAACTACATTCTCACAAGCATTGAGAGAGTCGTGCTTGGTAGCAAACCCTTCAACTTCATTTTTAGTAGCCCTTAAACTTTATCTATCACTAGTTTAGGATGAATTGTTGCTTGGGGGAGGCAACCATTAACATCTACCTAGTATGATTGTTGCTTTGGATTCTTGGCTGCTCTATAGAACATAGAATGAATATTTGAGTCTCTAAACAAAATGTACTCCATGTCTTGTTTGCAAATAATTTCTTAAGGGAGGGGGACCAAGGAGGGGTCCTAGAAGGGCCCTCATTAAAACCCATAAGCCACTCCAAATCCTACACACAATACTTCTTCACCTCCTAAAATGCTGCCATAAAACAACAAACCCTCTCCTTTTTACCTTTGTAAGCTAGTACATGTCCTTTTATGTTCTTCATGTGCTTCTCTCCTTTTTCACCGAAATCTAATTTTTTATTGCAAATACTACAATGAATTCTTTTACACGATGCTCCCTACAAATAGTTGTAGCTTTTGTTCAATATTTTGTAGTTTCTTTACACCTCCATTTGGTGTAGCTAATAGTTTTTAAATCTAGCATATAATCACTAATAGTGTAGCTACTTCTTTTCAAAATGTTGCCAACAAACCATAAAACCTATCTTCTTTAATCCTAGGAGAAGATTATAGCATTCCAGAGAGTAAGTTATTTTCAAAACTATTTGCAGAATGCACTTAACAAGAAATTTTTGCAGAATGCACTTAACAAGAAATTTTTGCTAATGGGTTTTTCCCCTTTGTTTTGTTTTGATTTTCTAATGGTTTTTTCCCCTTTGTTTTGTTTTTATTTACTTTGGTTAGATTTAGGTAACCTAAATAGCCTAAGTTTCCTTGTAGGCCTCGCAAAAATTACAACCTTTCATGAGCATTTTTTTAACTCTTCTCTTATATTCGTTCTACAAGACCAACAATCAACTTTTTTTTTAACTTAACTTTGTTGTACCTTTGTAATATAGCATGTATTTTTATGTTATGTTATTCATGTGCTCCTTTGTTAGGCATCATATATGTTTTAAGGTTGTACCTTTATAAGCTAGCACATGTACTTTTATGTTTTTTTTGTTTTAGTTTTTTTTAGTTCCTTTATAGTTCCATTTGGTGTAGCTGCCATCAAACCATAAACAAACTCCTCCTCTAATTCTCAAAGAATATTAATGCACAAAATACATTTAGCAACTCATATTCTCATTGATAATTTTTTGTTAATGGTGTTTTTTCTTTTGTTTTCATTTGATTTTTTGCTAATGGTTTTTTTCTCTTTGATTTGATTTGATTTTTTTTGTTAGTGGTGTTTTCCCCTTTGCTTTTTGTTTGGTTTAGTTATAGCCTAGTAGCCTTGCAATATTTTATGGGCATTTTTTAAACTCTTATTTTATTTTCTTCTATATGACTAATGATCGATGGGTTACAAACAAAAGTATGTATGTATATTTTTACCTTTTAATGAAATATAGAAGACACTATATCCCTAACATCTATAGCAGGCTTATAATGCAAAAGAACAAGTTTGATTTATTTTTTGGTTTTAAAATCTAATTAAATATACTAATATGAGAAGCTACAATAAGGTCCAGAGACAAAATCATAAGATAACTCAATTGATTTGCACTAGTTGACATAAAGTTCAAACTATCTGCTCTAATTTTGAGTGCAATTTACTTTACTATCTACTCTAATTTTGAGTACAAGCATACTAAGACCAACCTCTTTTTTCACTTGAATATCCTAAAAATAACCTAGGAAAGTCCTATTCCTCCTTACACATAAGATAATAATTTATATTTTCATCCAACAATAATCATGACATATTTATATACAAGTGTCTAAATGTAGTTGACTTGAATGAAATGGAGATTATAAATGAAATGTCACTAAATTTCATTGGCGGTCCCTTTGATCTTTTCAATCGAATTATAAAAGGATGAAAGTTGCAAAGTTTTCAAAAAATGTTGATTATTAAAATAATTATGGGTTTCAGTTAGATTTCGGGTTGTTATAGTTTACATAGCTCATAATTGTGTTAATAAGTATACTGTGTTATGGATAATGGTTTCTTTTTATAATAAGAGTTTGGAAAGTATATTCCTTTTGCTATATATATTTACCTTTATTATTATATATTTTATTAAATCATTTGTACATATGATATTAGGTTTTAGACTAAGATTTTAGTCTACTTTATAGAGATAAGGTATGTATAGATAAATAGATAAATTTGAATAAAGTATATTTTTATTTTATTCGAAGGAGAGTATATTTAGCTTTGAATTAGTCTTAAGAAATTTATTTTGCGTTTTTAAAATTTAATACTAAAGGAATGTGGAATGTATACATTGCAAATCTCTTTTAAAGGAAGATTGAATAAAGTTATCTAGAAATATATCTTGGTTTAACTTGTTTATATAAATGTAGTTAGATAAAAAGGGATTGAAAATGATTTGTTTAATATTTTTTATTAATATATAGATATAGAAATTCATTGGATAATAAAATGATTTGTTTAATATTTTTTATTAATATATATTTATAGAAATTCATTGGATAAGAGTGAAGAAAACATTAATAGATGGGTTAATAATTAAATATATGTTGTGAAATATTGTATATATTTAGTGTATCACTAGCTAGAAAAAGGGTATTTATGAAAGTTTATATCATTTTAAGTTTGAAGTTTCCTTATTTTAGTAGTGTGATATGAAAATATAATAATATTTACTTTCTCAAGTTAGATTACTAGTTTTTTTTTTAACTTTTGGTGAATAAAATTTCAATATTAAGTGAAATAATGCTAACCTGAAATCTTAAAAATTAAGAAATAAGAACTACCCGGTAAGGTGAAGAAACCTTAACCACCATCGGGAAGGATGGTCTAATCTGTAAAACCCAATACCAATAATTGTGGTAAGGACAAATACTATGATTCAAGGGCAACCCTACTCCTAACGAAAAAGGTTAGGATGAGAAGGTAAAGGAGGGTGGTATGGGATGTCACTATTATACTATTGTACGAGTAGTGCAGTGAGGGATATCATGTTTATTATTCGATCGGGGAATTGCTAGTAGAATATTGGACTTGGGAGTAGATAATTATTAGTGCTAGAAGGTTCAATGACAAGATGGAATGGGACATCTCCTCATCAATCAAAACATGATTTGAGATACCTAGTCCTGATCTAGAGTAATGGTGGGCCCTAATTGAATCCAATAAAATGGTGGATTCTCAATTAGGCACTAGGTATATTTATGCTATACACTGGCATGGATTTAATGTGTATATCTAATTATGATCCGCAAGGTTGATATATTTGTGGAGGGACCCATTTCACTATTAAATGATCTCAACGATTTGATTGCAAATAAAAATCTAAGGAGCAACCCTTTGCAACATGCACAAAATATCAAAGTAAAAAGTTTAATCAAATATACATTTAATATCACAAAAAATTTAAACATCACCCAATATTTAATTAGTGCATAGGCATAGAGTTACTCACTTTGATATTACTAACCACTGCATACAATCTCTCGAGTGGTCGAGATTGATCAAAACCCACAAAAGGTGCCATCTTGTGAAAACATTATTATCCTTTATTAGAGGTCTATGTTCATGGCATTGGGTTGTCCTTTTAGGGCCAAGAAACATAATTTCTCGTACCATAGCATGGATGATTTAGGTTATTTGGCCTAACTACAATACTTAGCTTATCATCACCACTATAAATATTGTCCTTAGATTATAATTATATTTTCTAATCCATGCTAGGGTATGTGCCTAGTGTCTAATTGAGAGTCCAAGATTCTAAGGAGTCAATTAGGGCCCACAATTACTCTAGCTCGGGACCAGGTATCTCAAGTCATGTTACAATTGACGAGGAGTTGTACCATTCCAAATCATGACTAAACCTTATAACATTGGTAACTAGCTACTCCCAATACTCATAATTATGGTATTTTGCTAACAATTCCCATATCCAATGATGAGTATGAGATCCCACACGGTACTATTCATGTAACAGTCTAGATTAAAATCCCATATCACTCTTTGTTACTTGTTCATGGAAAAAGGACAACTTGTCCTAGGCTGAAAGTAGTTGTTAATGGAATCACAATAGCCTTCTCACAATTACTGGTATTGGGTGTTAATATGATTCATAGTGATTTCCCTTCCTGCAATCATTGATATTGAGTATAATAATCATGATGAATGCCCTTCCTCCTATTTTATCTAATGATCCATACCATTTCCTACAATAGGTTATCCTGACTATAAATTTCTTGTTTTTATTAGGTCCTTACTTGATTTGAGTTAGAGTTGGTTCTTTATTGACGATGTAGAGTTTATAATTTTTTCCAATAACCTTATTAACTTGCATAGTCGATAAAATTGAGATCTAACCACCTCTCTTCAAAATTTACCAGAGCCTTATGTGTCTAAAGCCAGTCTATACATAAAAAAATTTCAAATGTGTGTAAGGGAGCTACATATAAATGGCATCTAGTTTTTCCTTGAGTTAATGTGATTTGGGGTTCAAATATACACTGATTGACCGTATAGGTCTATCTTAACCCATACTCAACCTTCCATTCATTTGCCATAAATCTAGGCTTTTTAGGTATTTCTTTTATCAAAATAATAGAAATAAAGCTATCAATAGCCCCACTATCAATTAAAATATTAACATATCTACATATATTCTTCCTTTTAAAAATAAAGGCGTCGCTTATTTGGTGAGACTAGAATTACCTATTGTATATATTCTATGTGTAGCCTCCTCAACTACTTTCATGTTATAAGCTCGAAGTGGGCATTGATTAGCATAATGCGCTCTAGTGCATATGTAACAACCATCAAGGGGAGATTTTTTTTTTGTACCCTCTTCAATCCTAAACTATGGTGAAGTCTTTTTCATTGGATCCTAAGTTATAGGTTTCCATTCATTTCTATTCATAAAGTTCCTCCTACCACTCTCTCTTTTCTTGCTATTGTTTCTATATTTGTTCTCATATTTAGGATTTTTGTATCGATATTTATCCCAACTATCAGAATAAATATTTTTCTTTTTCAAGGATCATTTCTTTAATTTTATAACTCTCTAAAAGTAATCCTTCTTATTTTTCTGATTTACTTCCTCATGATGGGCCAAATCATATGCTTCCAAAAGATCCTTAGATTACAATAAATCGATCATAGACCTTTTTTTTGGATGTAATATCAAAATGAACTTTTGTACCTTAAGCTCTTCATGATCATCATATTTAGGTACATTAAGGTACATACTTTAAAAACCACACAAATTTTTGATAATAGTTAGGGATGCATGTTTTCTTGTAAGTTGATAAATTTTGCAATTTTTTCTACATAGGACTGTTGAGTCAAAAATCTGTTTCTAAATTCCTTCAAAAATATCTACCAAGAAACATCAGTTAGTTCAACATGATTTTCCTTTTTGTAAGTCATCCACTACTCAAGAAATTTTTGATTCCAAAGATTAATAGGCCTCAACCTCATTTATCTAGTTTTTAGCTGCCTTGTCATTTCCACTACCATCAAATTTAGATATGTCAATATTTCTCAAATCCTTATTAATTTCAACACTAACTTTATTTCGACTAGAACCCTTAATAAAATCATCTTGACCATATTATGGCTCCTCTCTTTTAACTAAATTTTCAACTAAATTTTGTTTTTGAGTTGTCAATTTTTGTTACTGAGCCAATTGTGCCTTCTATTGTTCCATATGTTTAGTCAATTGAACCCTTTGTTTTTCAATGTGATCTCTTTGTTGGTTCATTTTTTCTTGTGATTATGTCCTCTATTGTTCCATATGTTCTCTCTATTGGTTAATTTGTTCTTGGAGTAATTACACCATTTTACTCAGGGGTTTTACTGACTAAGGGTTTCTTGTCCTTTTTGACACGTCTATACGGTGATTCTACCCCAGAATCTCTTTCTTATTCTCTTATGATCCTTTTTAGTCCCTTCCTCAGACTCTCAATAAGAACATTTTGTTGAGCTAATTCAATTTTTTTGGAAGAGATCACCATTTTGCCTGGATGCAGAAAGAACTATGTTAATTGAAAGTCACATAAGTTCTCATAAAAATGGCCTATATTTTCACAACCTAGGCTTTGATACCATAAAAATACTTAAGTTAGAACTATGTTAATTGAAAGTCACATAAGTTCTCATCAAAATGGCCTAGAGTTTCACAACCTAGGCTCTAATACCATAAAAATCCTTAAGTTATAGGATTCTTTGTTTCATGTATGTAGAAAAATATTAACGTAGCTTTTTTATAACCAGATGGAGGATCTTGTAGCAGTAATCAAGTTGTTCCGAGTACAATTGGAACAATCTACAATTTTTATTAAACTATTCATGGAAAATTTTAGAATCTCAAGAGAAGAAGATTGAGCTTCTTATCAAGCAAGGACATAGAAGAAATAAGAGTAAGTTAGGGATGTGACCAATGCTTATGAAAAGCATGAAGAAGACCAAACAAGGAACAAAACCAAAGAAGTTCACTAAAAATAATTTAGAATCTACAAGTACTCAATGAGATAAGAAGCCAACCCAAACGCCAAAATATGGATGCTACATTTGTGGAGGGTTCCATTTTTCCAGGAAATGCCCTCAAATATTTGATTAGTAGGGACCCAGTATTTTAGTAAATGCTCTCAACGATTTGATCACAAAGGAGCATGTAAGGAGCAACGTTGCAAAATATGAAGGTAAAGAGGAGCAAGTTGTCCTTCAGCACTGAAGATGCCAGAATTCCATCATCCTCATCTAGAATTTAGCAGTTATATCTTCTCTGAAAGGAATTCCACACAAGAGAATGTGGTTGGTATTCAAAAATATTTTTCATACTTTTTTGAATAAACATTACAAACATTTTTGTTAATTGTTTTTATATAAATGTGAATTTGATTATTATCTGAATTTGATTTGGTTAGAATATATTTTAAAAATATGATAGACCATTATTTAAGGGTGAGATATAGATAAATACCACTGGGAATTCTTTGAAGAAAGATAGAGTTACCATAAGGGTGGAATACAAATGCTTGGATCAATTACTATCCATACGATGGTAGAATAATTGAGAGAAATATTCAAAGGGCCAAAAAGAGCTATGTTAATCTAAGGATGACATTGAGGAAATTCTCTATGAGAGACAAATTTTCCTTAAGAATAAAATATGCTAAAAAACTCTAATCTAAACCCAAAAATTTGTGAAACCCTATGAGACCATTGATAAAATACACTTTCAAATAGAGTGAAACAAATTTTAAGAATCCCAAGGGAATATGGTTGAAATTTTTTTTATCTATTTACACAAACATAGATATATTTTTATTTTATTAGACAATGATATATTTTTGTCATGATATATTTTTGTTTTATCTAATAAAAACAAATGAATTTTCAATAACATGTTGAATAAGTTTTAATTATGATTTAAAAATATATACCACAAACACAGGGACTGTGTTTAATTCTAGTAGGAGAAAATTTAATATCTCTTCAAATTTAGCTATCAATTTGTTTATTTCATTTGCAAAGAGAATATATTCTTAGTCACAACAGGTATGAGGAGCAGATCGAGAGAGTCAAACACCTCTAGATGGTAGATGAAGAGCAATGTCTAAAGGTAAGATGGGGATATGATGAGCGACATGGTATTTGTAGTAGTAAGGGATAAAAAGTCTTACTGACAGTACACTCTTCAAGCGATTCATGTAGTTGCATCAATATAGTCACATCTAGGGTTTTTGTGCTTTGATTATGATCTGTGGTTTGAATTGTTTTAGTTTAAAATATTAAATTAAAATTAAAATTAAAAATATATATTAAAAGTAAAATTTAAAATAAAGGGATTAACATTTTTTGTTTTATCATTATTTAACTACATTTTTATAACTACAAATGTAGCCACCACCTAGAAAACAACAAAAGATGAAAAATTGCATTAAATAATACATTTGTCGATTGAATTACTAATTTGCTCATCTATATAATGGAAGGTGAAAAACAAATGAGATATGCTTTTTTTTGGGTGGAACTAGGATTACGGGCTGTTAGAAAAAACATTGAGAGGTTTCTTTTACCAGGTCAGTTCTCCATTTTTGAATGTTGATATTGTATTCTTGTGCATCTTTTGGGTTGCTAAAATATAGAACAAAGATTATAAGAAATGCACAAGAATACAATCTCAACATTCAAATATAGTGTCTTCTTTTACTGTTGTAATCTTGTGTTCTCTCTGTATATGGCTGGGAAGAGTCTCATCCCAACTTGTAACTGATCTTTGTTTTAATACAAGTTTTTTCAAAATTTTCAAAAAACAAAAAAAAAACATTCAAATATAGTAAGAGAAACCTCTCAATATTTTTTTAGCAGTTCGTACTCCTAGTTCCACCCAAAAAACATATACCTAATTTATTTTCCTTGATTAGTTATATAGATGAGAAAATTAGTAATTCAATCAATATATGTATTATTTCATGCAATTTTTTGTCTTTTGTTGTTTGTCAGGTTTGTAGTTAAACTATAATAAAACAAAACATGTTAATCCATTTATTTTATATATTACTTTTAATTATTATTTTTTTAAATTTAAATTTGAATTTAATATTTTAAACTAAAAATACTCAGACAACATATAACACATAGATTAAAAGGAAAGCAAAAAATCCTTAGATGTGACTATATTGATACATCTACATGGATCGTTTGATAGGTGTACGGCCAGTAGGACTTTTCATCCCTTACAACTACAAATACCCCCTCGCTCATCATATCCCCATCTTATATTTAGTTGTTGCTCTTCTTTTTCCATCTCAAGGAGGAGTCTGACTCTCTCGATTTGCTTCTCCTATCTATTTTTACAGTCACAAATTGATTAGTAGTATCTTGTCCTTGCAAATGAAGTAAGTAAACTGACAACTAAATTTGGAGGGATATTACATTCTCCTCCACTAAAATTAGACACAGTTCCTATGTTTGTAGTATATATTAAAAATTATGCATTTTCAAATCATAGTTAAAACTTATTCAACATGTTTTGAAAATTTGCTTGTTTTTATTAAATAAAACAAAAAAA
>JAQPPZ010005841.1:0-50767 GCA_028583015.1 Wollemia nobilis
TGGAGCTAGGGAAAAACTAGGGCATCAGTTGGGTAGCCGAAGAGATTTCTGGTTACTTGTGGATTTGAAGGCAAGATTGCTGCCCCAGGAGGGTCCAATGGGGACACCTCCGGATCCTCTTCTAGAGAGAAATAGCTCTTATGCAGATTTGTTAAAAGATAAATCTCCATCCAAGACTGACGAAGCACAAAGAACTGCATTAAAAATGCTCTTTACGACTACTGGAAATAGATCAACATCTCAACGAGTTAATGGATGCTTGCCACAGTCAGAATCAAGGCCAAAGATTGTCATTGAGCCAAGGATGGTTGAAGAAACAGTCTTATATAGAGCCAATCACGATTTGATCTGTAAATTCATGGGTATTCGCCCTACCCTAAATTTTTTGCATTCCTGGGTCCGAAAAAACTGGGAGCCTCTTGGTGAGTACTCTTTATGGTTTATTAGCAATGGGTATTTTATTGTTAGTTTTTCTTCACTGGCCGATAGAAATAGGGCTTTCGAATCAGAAAAGAGGAATCATGGTCCGGCAGGATTATTTGTTCAACCCTGGAGAGTGGGATTTGATCCTCGAATTGAACCCACTGTTGTCCCGGTTTGGATCCGTTTGTATGCACTTCCAATGGAGTTTTGGAGTGAGCAGGTTTTGGAAATTATCGGTAATTCCCTTGGAAGACATTTGGGTGTCTCCAAAGACACAATAGAAGGAAACACAGTTGTTTATGCAAGAGTATGTGTGGAAATGGATCTTAGCCAGCCTCTACCGACAGAGGTGGAACTTGAACTTGCAGGACTATCTTGGATTCAATAGCTGGATTATGAGGCACTGCCCTTCAGATGCAGAGTTTGCCACAAATATGGGCATTTGGCCCGATCTTGCCCAAATAATATGAACACAAAAATGGAGGCTCCTCTAGGAATGTCAAATCTTCCTAAGGAGGGTAAGTCAACAATAAACAAAGAACCAACCAATATTTCTCAGGGTAAAGAAGCACAGAGAGATGGTTTTGAACAACCCAAAAGAAGGAGAAGGCAAAAGAAAAAAGATGGTAAAGAGCAAACCCAACTCAAGCCCGCCAATAGGTATGAGATATTTAAGACACTAATGGACCAAGAAGAACAATTCATGGAAGGAGTGGATGGGAATAATGAAAATAATAACATCCACGTTCAAGCTCCTCTTTCATCTCCCCCTGTCATAGAGCAGGTAATTGAGCACGGTGAGTTACCTCGGTCGGAGAGTGCGGGGGCATTGATAGTGCATAACCAAGAGCAGCCAATAATTAAGGATGTCGGCATGGGAATAGCAGAAAAGAACAGAGAAAGGCCAACTTTAGGGATAACTCGGGTGGAAAAGAGATAAAAAAATAGCAACTCTCAAGGAGTGGGTAGAAAATCAAATAAGGAATTGCTAGCGAGTTCAAGGAGACAAAGTGATCACTGGAGGATCGGTGAGGCCAATAGATTCTTACTTGCTCTCAAGGTAACCAATGATTATACAATCATGGAATGTTAGGGGTTTAAACAGTAGAACCCATCAATCTGCTGTTCGAAGACTCTTAGAAAAATGTAAAACAGATTTTTTGCTTATCCAGGAGACAAAAATGTCGTTAGATCTTATGTGTAAAACAGTTAACAGAATTTGGAGGGGTGCTGGTCATATGGAAGTGGCTGCCCAAGGTGCCTCAGGGGGGATAGTTACTCTTTGGAACTCTCTTGAATGGACTGCAATAGAACATATAGCTTGGAGGGGTGTTCTCACATCACATTTTAGAAATAATGTCACAGCTGAACATGTTTTAATCACAAATTTTTATGGGGCTCAAAACCTAGATGGTCAGAGGCTTCAATGGAAAGTTGTGCATAACATGAGAGTCTCAAGGGAAGATTTAGACTGGATTATTGTTGGGGATTTTAATGCTAAATTATCCTCTAGAGATCAGGGAGGGGGAACCCCAATTTTGGACCCAGGGGATCGACTTATGATTGCCCAAGTCCAGGCTTTACACTTGGTGGATATTAAATGCCCTGGAACCAACTATACTTGGACTAATAAGAGGAGGGAGCCACATAGCAGGAAGGTAAAGTTAGACCATTTTTTGGTTTCAGAGGAGGCATTTGTAAAATGGAATACAAAATTTCAGATTTTGGAGGGTCCAGTTTCAGATCACTTTCCCATTTTGTTGGAAGGAGGGATTAAGACAGGGCAACATCACAAACCATTTAAATTTGAAAACTTTTGGTTACAAAAAGAGGAACTTCGAAAGAAAATTCCACAGTGGTGGGAAGAAGGTCGCCCAACATATGGGACAACAATGTTTAGATTCCACAAACAACTTCATTATGTCAAAGATCAACTGAAACAATGGAGGCGAGCTAACAAGACAGACTTCCAGGTCCAAAGAGCTCCTTTGGTGGCCAGATGGGATGAGGTTCAAAAACACTTTAGGGAAGGAACAATTACAGAGCAGCTCAAAGACGAGGATGATGCCTTGCGTAAAGCGGTTGAGGACATTGACAACCAAGAGGAGACCTACTGGAAACAGAGAGCAAGAACCACTTGGTTATTAGAAGGTGATAGAAATACCAAATTTTTCCATCGGATTGCCTGTGCTAGGAGACAGATGAACAACATGGAAGCTCTTCAAGATGAGAACGGACACTCCTTTGATACACTTCCAGGTATGCATTTCCATTCAATGGATTATTTTTCTAAACTATTTAAGGAAAGTATGGTGCAAGATGAAGAGGCTCAAAATGACGTTATTGTTGTCATACCTTCCGTTATCTCTGAAGAAGAAAATCAGACCCTTCTTAAACCCATTGATAGAGAGGAAGCGAAGAATGTGGTCTTTGGAATGAGCACCGAAAAAACTCCAGGTCCAGATGGCTTTCCAATTGAGTTTTTTCAGGCCTTTTGGGATAACTTGGAGGAGGATGTAATGGTTGTTATAGAGGAGTCCAGAGGTAGTAAAAGAATGCTTAAAGCATTAAATCATACTTTCATTACCTTAATTCCAAAAGGGGAGGAGGGGGTACATATTTCAGATTATAGACCTATTGCCTTATGCAATGTTATATATAAAATAATCACAAAGGTAATGGTTGAGCGGCTAAAACCTCTTTTACATAACATTATCTCCTCAGAGCAAGGGGGTTTTGTAGAGGGTAGGCAGATCTTGGATGGTGTGGTTCTAGCTCAGGAGGCAATCCATTCAATGCAAACATCTGGTAATAGAGGAATGTTCATAAAATTAGATATGTCAAAGGCTTATGATAGGGTGGAGTGGAGCTTCTTGTCAAAGATGATGGCAGCCTTTGGTTTCTCTCAGGATTGGATAGAATGGGTCATGAGTTGTGTTTCTACTCCGACATACTCAGTGTTAATCAAGGGTCTTCCCTCGCAACCGTTTGGAGCCACTCGAGGCCTTCGTCAAGGAGATCCTTGCTCTCCCTATATTTTTCTCATATTGGCTGAAGGATTAGGTAGACTTTTCTTGAGGAGAAGACAACAAGGTTTGCTAACAGGTATCAAGGTGGGTGAGGAAGTTTTGACTCACCTACAGTTTGTGGATGACACGGGATTGGTGGGAGTGGCCGGCTTCGGGGAAGCAAGAATGATCAGAGATACTCTTAATGTCTACCTTAGGGCTACAAACCAAGTCATCAATGATAAAAAATCCAAAGTGGTCTTTTTCAATCTTGATCAAAGGCTTCGGGACAGAGTTTTAGAGATCTTGGGATTCACAAGGACTTCTCTCCCAGTGGTTTACTTGGGGGTCCCTTTGCATTTTAAAAAACTAAAAATAGATATCTGGAGGAATATTTTGGATTGTATCAAGGATAGAATTAATCATTGGTCTCACAAATGGTTAAGCTATGGGGGTAGATTAACTTTTTTACAGTCAGTCATTCAGGCCATGCCAATTTATAAATTCTCTATCCTGGCTGCCCCACATACTATATGGAAAGAGTTGGACAAGATGGCTAGAAAATTTTTATGGGAAGGAGTAAAAGGAGAGAGGAAATGGGCCTTAGTAGGTTGGGACAAAGTAACCCAACCCAAGGTAAAAGGAGGTTTGGGACTGAGAAGATCAAAGTTAAATAATAAAGCTTTGGCTGGAAAGCTTTACTGGAGGTGGATTTCCCAACCAACTTCCTTATTCAGTAGAATCCTAACTAGTAAATATTTGGGACATGTAAACCCAAATGAGGTGGGTCATTTCCCTTTGGATGGTAATGGATCCTTAGTGTGGCAGGCTCTCAAGTTAGGATCTCAGGTAGTAAAAGATCGATTATTTTGGAAAGTGGGGAGAGGGGAGAAGGCACGATTTTGGACAGATTCATGGGATCAATACCCACCTATCATTGTTGAATTTCTTGAATTGCAACCAATAAAAATAGCCATAGAAACCAAGGGATGGGTCCAAATTGAAAGTTATTTCACCACTAGTCAGCTGGGGGATTATAAGTTTAAGCGGTTTAAGAAGTTGGATGAGTGGCCAATTTCAATCCCTCCGGATTTGGCACCCATCATGACTAAAATCTTGACAGAAATATTTCTCACAGGTAGAGACGAGGAGGATGAATTAGCTTGGGGCTATGGGAGCCTTGGTGTCTACACAGTGAAGGACGGATATGATAAGATCCTTCCAGAGCCTCCCCCTCATACATATCAGGTTGAGGATTGGAGAAAGATTTGGCAGTCCAAGGGTTGGCCGAAAGTAAACTTTTTTGCCTGGCAGTTCATGCATAATGGAATTCTCACTTTTGATAATCTCAGATGTAAAGGAATCATCGGTCCATCTCAATGTGTCTTATGCTACAAGAGCGAGGAAACAGCTGATCACTTGATGTTTGAGTGCCCATTCACGCGCCAGATTTGGGAGAGATGGTTTTTATATTATAAAATTCAAGTTAATGGTGACTTGAATCGGATTAATATCTGGGAAAGATGGAAGAGGGGTAGATTTAAATCTAAAGCTCTTTGTATTGGTTGGGAGCTTGGATTAAACTTTATTTGGTGGCAAGTGTGGTTGGAGAGAAATGCTAGAATTTTTAGAGAAACTTTTTCTTCTTTAGATGGAGTTTGGCAGGTCATTTGGAGCAAAGTCACAGAAACTGTGGCCGTCTATGCTAAAGAGGAAACTCAGGTTGTTATTGGGGCAATGGAAGAGGAAGTTGAAGTGCAAGAGGGACAGGACAGAGCTAGTTGGAAACCACCCCCAGAAGGTTGGATTAAAATTAATACTGATGGAGCTGCAAAAGGCAATCCGGGTAGAGCCAAAATTGGAGTGGTTTGCCGAAATCATGTTGGAACAGTGCTCTATTGGGAACTGCAAGGCTTGGGAAGAGCCACAAACAATGAAGCAGAAGCCATAGCTATCAAATCTGCTTCTATTTGGGCAGTAAAACAGGGCCACAGGAGGATAATACTTGAATCAGATTCTCAAATAATGGTTGGAGCTCTAGATTGCATGAGGAACTTTGCTTTGAAAGCATGGAGGTTGAGGATTCTTGTCACTCAAATTAAGGAATTATGGAGGGAATTAGATGATGTGATTCCAGTTTATGTGAGTAGAGATTTAAATAAAGTGGCTGACTTCCTGGCTAAGATGGGTGCTGAGAAGGAGGTAGGGGTTCAGTTGCATAGTGACATGGCTATTGAGGATGAGGTGATTAGGCAGGGTCTTGAAAGGTCCCTGAGCTAATGATCAAAGAAAAAGCAAAGGGAGGAAAGGTGTCGCGATATCGTGACATGTTGCTTCATCGCGGCCAAGGGAGGAAAGGTGTCACGATATCGTGACATGTTGCATCATCATGGCCACAGGAGGAAAGGTGTCATGATATCACGACATGTTGCTTCATCACGGCCAAGGGAGGAAAGGTGTCATGATATCGTGACATGTTGCACCATCATGGCCATAGGAGGAAAGGTGTCGTGATATCATGACATGTTGCTTCATCATGGCCAAGGGAGGAAAGGTGTCACGATATCGTGACATGTTGCATCATTGCGGCCAAAGGAGAAAAAGTGTCACGATATCGTGACATGTTGCATTGTCATGGCCAAAGGAGAAAAAGTGTCATGATATCGTGACATGTTGCATCGTCGCGGCCAAGAGAGAAAAAGTGTCATGATATCGTGACATGTTGCATCATCACGGCCAAGAGAGAAAAAGTGTCATGATATCGCGACATGTTGCATCGTCGCGGCCAAAGGAGAAAAAGTGTCACGATATCGCGACATGTTGCATCATCGCGGCCAAAGGAGAAAAAGTGTCACGATATCGTGACATGTTGCATCGTCACGGCCAAAGGAGAAAAAGTGTCACGATATCGTGACATGTTGCATCATCACGGCAAAAGAGAAAAAGTGTCACGATATCATGACATGTTGCTTCGTCGTGGCCAAAGGAGGAAAAAGTGTCGCGATATCGCGACATGTTGCAACATCGCGGCCAAAGAGAAAAAGTGTCACGATATCGTGACATGTTGCTTCATCACGGCCAAAGGAGGAAAAAGTGTCGCGATATCGTGACATGTTGCAACATCGCGGCCCAAGGAGAAAAAGTGTCACGATATCGTGACATGTTGCATTGCCACGGCCAATGGAGGAAAAAGTGTCACGATATCGTGACATGTTGCATCGTCGTGGCCAAAGAGAAAAAGTGTCACGATATCGCGACATGTTGCATCATCGCGGCCAAAAGAAAAAAGTGTCGCGATATCGCGACATGTTGCTTCGTCGCGGCCAAAGGAGGAAAAAGTGTCGCGATATCGCGACATGTTGCAACGTCGCGGCCAGAAGAGGAAAAAGTGTCGCGATATCGTGACATGTTGCATTTTCGCGGCCAAAGGAGAAAAGTGTCGCGATATCGCGACATGTTGCATTTTCGCGGCCAAAGGAGAAGAAGGAAAAAGTGTCGCGATATCGCGACAAGTTGCATCAATAGACCAAACCGATCCCCCTGGCAACATCTCACATTGTGTGAACATTGAAACCTGTAGGATCGTGCCTTAGGCCATTGGGGAAGGAGTCTCTCCACTCTTGAATGTCAGATTCGCCGTCTCCCCTGTTAGCTAGTTAATGGTTTAAGAGATTTGGCTCCATTGCAAATCTTCTTTTACTATTGTAAGCATGTGTTCTCTCTGACTATGGCTGGGAAAAGTCTCTTCCCAACTTGTAAATGATCTTTGTTTTAATACAAGTTTTTTCAAAATTTTTCAAAAAAATATTAGAAAACCTGTTATTCATTATGTTGAACATCTCGGTTAATTGAATTGATAGTTTTTCTATGGGATCTTGTTCACTATTATTTAATAGTGAGAAACCAACCTTCTTAGGCTTCTTGGAATACACCAAAAAAGGGCTTTAATGACAGCTAAAATAAGGTGATTTTTTACAATGGGAAAAAACCACCTTAATAGATCCTAAGAGGGTAGTTAAAAAATACCCTCTTAGGATAACTACCCCACCCTCTTAGGGTGATCCTAAGAAGGCGGTTATAAATCACTCTCTTAGGTAAAAGAGGGAAGTTTAGGCAACCCTAAGAGAGCAGTTCACAACCACCCTCTTAGGGTTTCAATGAAAAAAATAAAAATCACAGGAAAAGCCCAGAGATGAGCATTTCAACACTTTGAGCATTTTAGTAATGCATGATGAAGGGACCATGAGAATAGCAGAGCTAGGGCTTTGAGCATTTTAGTAGCGCATGATGGAGGGACCATGGGAATAGCAGAGCTAGGGCTTTGAGCATTTTAGCAATGCACAATGGAGGGACCGTAGGAATAGTAGAGCTAGGGCTTTGAGCATTTTAGTAGCACATGATGGAGGGACCACAGGAATAGCAGAGCTAGGGCTTTGAGCATTTTAGCAGCATGTGATGGAGGGACTGTGGGAATAGCAGAGCTAGGGCTTTGAGCATTTTAGCAACACATGATGGAGGGACCACGAGAATAGCAGAGCTAGGGCTTTGAGCATTTCAATAGTGACAATGGAGGGACCATGGGAATAGCAGAGCTTAAACTTGAATATAAACTTGTATATTTTGGTACGCAAAATTTAAACTTGAATATAAGAGTTGAGCTTATACCATTTGATCTAAAAAAACTTATGTTGTGACAAGTAGATATTTGAATATATTTTTTTATTACTATGTATATGTATTTGGGTGTTCTCTCTATTTTCATTTAGAGCTTCATTGGGTCTTCTCTTGGTTTTTAGTTTTATTAATACCAATATGAAAACCCTAATGAGAGGCTAGATTTCATATTTGGGTGTTCTTTCTATTTTCATTTAGAGCTTCGTTTGGTCTTCCTTCGATTTTCAGTTTTATTAATACCAATAAGAAAACCCTAATGAGAGGCTAGATTTCAGTGGTAATTCAAACCTGAGAATTTTCCAACATGGAAGAAAGGAATTTACCTTTAATAGACAATAGTGCCAACCATGAGTGGTTATTCTATTAGCATGGCCTCAAATTGATATTTCCTATATTTGAATTGATATTTCCTATCTTTGAATTGGGTATCTCTCCAACAAAGTTAGCCAGGGCACTTATTGACATAATAGACTCCTTGTGAAATACAAGTTTTAGTTTTCTTATATATATTTTTCAAATTCTATACCTCTTTGGTTTCTATTCTAAGACTTATGGTAAATTGAACCTTGCCAATCTGTCTAAGCTTGAATCTCATATTATAATGTAAGAACTTAAAATTACACTCTTTCAAAAGAATATACAAGGCCTTGAAGATGCATGTAGAGATGTCTACTGGGATAGGGTTGGCTTATGGCAGGAAACCAATATGGCTTCCTGTAATATGTGGTGAAGCAAAGTACTTTAGTTTGGAGCCAATATTGTAGCTCTTTATTTTCGAAAAGGTGGATTCCTCAAATTAATAGGGATTCATTTTTATCTAATCAAACATGTGAGGACATCAAGAATGGTTGTTGGAAAGCGATAGAATCGAATTGAAGGAAACTTTTTTACTACAAAAAGAAAAAAAGAAACATTGGCAAGGTTTTCTTGTTTTATTAAAGATCATCCTCTTTTCAACTTATATACCAACTTTTATATTTCACCTTGCCATGATTCAGTATGGCTCAATATTAAAATAATCGTAATACATAATACTTCTTGCTTTTCTTGAACTTAACAGTTGAAAGATTGATTATATTAATAACGAAGGAAAGATGACCTTTATAAGAGTAAGACACTCTAAATTAACATAAACTATTTTAATATGAAGTCACACAACTTGTAGCTTGGAAAGGCATTTTTGAAACATTACTTTTCAAAGATCACATTACTAATTGTAGGATAAACAGTGTGCCTTTTGTGAAAAATTAAAATGTTGAAAAATGGTATGTTTTTTTTTGGAGGGTGTGGTAAAACTAAAGGCTTACTGAAGGAACTAAATTTTGGAATTCAGGTTCTCTTCTTGGGACCTCTGGCCAGGGAAACAACACTATTACGAAGCATATTTGCCATTAAACACCCTAATATCTAATATGTAGTACAAAATGTAAACTAGGCCACATACAAGAGGACTTGGTATTAGGTGGTCATATCTGGATACTTTCACATTTTTTTCCTATTACACTTTTGTTGTAACTAACAAATATCCTTCTCTACATAGAGTTTTCCAAATTGGAAACATAATAGAAATTAACAATGCAAACAAGATATTGTTGTAATTGACATAACATTCTTCTATAGAAGCATTGTTTGCATCAATCTGCATAAGCAGGTGGATATTAGGCATGGCTTAATCAACTAATTCAAATCACTAAAAAAGGCATGTCATATCTAAACAAGCAGCTCCTACTTGCTGCATGTTTTCAATGGAAAAAATTCTGGCAACTTCTTAGGTGATTTTACTTTCATGGAAATATGCTTTTGGGACGAGTCCATTTTGCACATGGATATTTGATATATAAGACATTGAAAGGCCATGCAACCTAAAATTTTTTGCATTTTGAGTTTTTGATACTCTGTTAAAGAAGCTTGGGGAGATGGATGTTCCAGTCATTTGGTGGACTTGTCTCATACTATTTGTACACTTTTCCTCCATTAATATCACAATATATTTTACATTTGTGGAAAATAAAATTCCAGGGATAATAACTCTAGAAAGATATCAGATTAGATTTTATCGATGAATTTTTTAATTGATAATTTAGGAGATATGTATAAAGGGCACTACCCCTTTAATATATCAAAATACAATGATTGCATTGATTACATGATTGAAATAAGTGGAATACAAGTCAGTGTGTAGCTTTAGTACACATCTTCCATCTACTAGATATTTCAAGATATACAAGGGTGCCAAAGAACTAGGATGAATGTTAATCATGAGCACAATATTTGTATATTTTAGACATCTTCAAATAGTATATTAAATCCTCAAACTTCCCATTGCATGTTGATGTGTCAATTGAAACCATGGGTCAGGAGAGCTAGGCGCAATCACATTCAGTTGTTCTATCTGAAATGTTGCACCATATAGTGCTAATTTAGAATTTGCTATTGGAATTATTGCTTGTCAAACATCAAATTATTCCTCCTAATCTATATATATATATATATATAATTGATTAGGAGGAACTATCATTCATGGGGATGAAGTCCTTAAATATGTAAATCATAGAGAGCTAAATATTGACTGAGAATGAGGCTTAAATCAACTTGGGTTTGACCAACTGAATGAAATCCCAAACGCAAAAAAAGAGCAACCCAAAAACTACCGAAAACACATCAGCCTTGTCGAATACCATCATTCAAGCATAATTTTTGCAGAGACATAGAGTAGGTCCCAATCTCCATGCCTCACCATATTTACTTCTTGACATGTTAATGTTAGTATTAGAATCGATCAGAAAAGTTTGCTTCTCCTAAGTTGTACTTGTCAGTCTTGAGAACATTGATCCAAAGTACCCTTGGCACCTTGTTCTTCATTTTGATCATAACTTTTTGTTGTTTAATCATAAGAATGTTCTCACTTGTGCCACATACTCTAAAGTAGTAAACACTGGGCAAGATGATTTTGATGAATTTTCCACTTGAGGAAAATGGCGATCGAGTGGAGAGTGGAAGATGCAATGCCAACAGTGACATTGTGTACATTATGCCTGTTCCTAGAAACCTCAGAGTCCCTTTGGGATTTCCTGATGATTTCTTCCACATTTGTCTTACCTCTGAGCTCATATTCTTATTTTTGTAACACCACATACTCTATGGGATGAATGTGTGTAGTTTTAATTGTCGACCAGATTATTGGGGATGGTTTGGGTTGCTATGAATGGCAACTGAAATCTTCATCCCTCAGTGCAATGTCTAAAATGAATAATAATAATAATGATAATAATATAGAGTTAATGAGCAAGATCTACCTAAAACTTATGGGGAAAATAGGCATTGATAGAGAGAATGGGTATAATTTAATTCCTTCTATTGCTTTTGTCATAACTCAGATGCATGAATGTAATGAATTTCACAACCAAACCATATATGTTAGGTCATTTTTCTTTCAATTCGATCACATAGAAGAGACTTTCCCAACAAATGGAAAAACAAGAAACCTATTAGCTGAATTGGGTCTAAGAATTTAGTGTATGAATGCCATTTTATTCAACCTCCATTTGTCAGTGGAGTGCATTTGTAAAGTGCTCTTTCCCTTCTGATCTCACCTGAAGTTTAGCCAGGGCACTTATTGACATAACAAAATTAGCAACAACCTCTAAATTTTTCTTGCCAATATTTCCCTCAAGGGCACCCTTTCCTGCATTTTCTATTTAGCATTAGTAGAGTAACATGTACACCACCTTCAACACAATTATACCATTTTCTTTAATCTTACAGTTACATGTGTTTTGAGACTCATTGGCATTATACAAACCTAAAGAGTTGTGCTTTGAAACTGGTTCTCTTGATCTAAGAGAAGGGGGTATGTACACATAGGCCTAAACATGATACAAACTATCAGGTAGATATCATAGAGAGTGACAAACATTTAGATGTTATCAAACACTTAAAATGTTGGAATTGTGCTACAATGCTACATCGATATATTTGCATGATTTATTCAAACATTAGAAATGTAGTGTAGGTCCAACTTAAAATATTTTCACTAAAGCATTGCCCATGTTCAACAAGATTGAGAAGGCACAAGAAGCCAAGAGACTTGTCAACACTTAAAATATTGGTTCTGATGCATATTTTTACTAGGACTATTACTGTTAAAAGTGTGCTAACAAAATGTTGGTCTCCTTATTTATCAACTTGATTGCCATGACTTCCATAAAAATAATCAGAGTGAATGAAGGATAACCAACAATTGCACTTCTTGTTGGGCAGGACAAGTTGCAAATTGATTTCTTCTGTTGTTTGTTCTTGTCAGTAATAAGTGAGATTTACCTACATTTCAGTAGGGGATCCTTTTTATTTGTACTTTTCCTATTGTCAATACAATTGGTATAATTTTTCCAATCTTTTATATTGTTGTTGTTTTTGTTATTCAACTATTTTATTACATTGTTTGACAAAACAAGGATGTCATACATACTGATATTTGAGCGTGTTTATTTATTGTTTTGTTTCTTTCAATCCTTAATTGGTTGGGTAGCCCATGTATTTTTTTTAATTTCTAATAGTTACTTTATCTATACTATAAATAGTCAAATATGAACCCATTATTTCCATACAAATGCAATCAATCTATTTTGAGATAAACATTTATATTACATGCATTAGTATATCAATTTTCTTGATGTTTTGACATAAGTTTATAGATTGGAGGTTGAGGCATAAGATACAAGTTGTATGCTTAGGTAAGGATCCATAGTCTTTGGATTTACCTTTAATAGAAAATAGTGCCAACCATGAGTGGTTATTCTATTAGCATGGCCTCAAATTGATATTTCCTATCTTTGAATTGATATTTTTTATCTTTGAATTGATATTTTCTATCTTTGAATTGGGTATCTCTTTGGCAAAATGATTATTTCTTGTCTTTGAATTAGCAACAAATTTTAAATTCTGCTTGCTAATATTTTCCTAGGGTACCCTTTCTCGCATTTGCTATATAGCATTGAATTTTTTTTCATAGATTGATATTTATGTATTTGAAAAAAGTCTCATGATACCCTCTCACCTCATCTCTGATGGTTGGGGTGGGTAGGGATGTTTAGACATCTTCCCGTTATATGGAGGGCTCAGGTTGTCCATTCACCTATATTTGTAAATAAGAATTGTACTTGAAATAAGAATTTTCCATTTATATATATAATCATAACTAATTTTGCACTTGAAATAAGAATTTTTCATTCATTTAGCATTCTTACAACCGTGCTTTCTATTTCTCCATTGGGCATAAACACATTCTTCTTTATGTCCTCAGTCTCCACTATTGGCCTTCATCTATTGTTACTTTACCTTGAGGGGATCCCCCTCATATGGTTGTTTGTATTTGTACTTGATTCATAGAATTAGAGTTTGTTTGCTTTGGATTTATCCACTGTGGTTATATATACAATGGTTTACTATTTTTTCTCTTAGTCACTTCTTGATATCCTTTGGTTCTTTTTGCTCTAGTACTTAAATATTCTAATCGAATGTGGTCTTTGAATTTTATTTACCTCCTTTGGTCACTCTTGGACATAATATAATTTATTTATTTATTGCTTTTGTACATGTAAGAGGTGCAATAGATCATTTTTTTTCATAAATAATAACTTGGTTTTCATCCAACAATCTAAGAGAAAATATTCCATATATTATTCAAAATAAACTGTGTAATGCTAAGCTTCAAGATCCAATTTATCAATATTTTGATGGCAACCTTGGTAGCTATAGCCTTCTATTTATTGTATTTTGACCGTGGACTCTGAAATCTATGCTACATTTTCTCTTCCAATGGTTTACCCATTGAAATCTATCATATTTATTATGTATTTTGGGTTTGCCCACTGTGGTTATATTTATAATGGTTTATTGTTTTATCTCTTAGTTACTTCTTGAGCTCCTTGGGTTATTTTTACCCTAGTACTTAAATATTCTAACTGGATGTGGTCTTTGAATTCCATTTACCTCCTTTGGTCACTCTTGGACATAATATACTTTATTTATTTCTTGATTTTGTACATGTAAGATGTGCAATAGACCATTTTTATTCATAACTAATAACTTGGTTTTCATCCAACAATCTAAGAGAAAATATTCCATATATTATTCAAAATAAATTGTGTGTAATGCTAAGCTTCAAGATCCAATTTTCCAATATTTTGATGGTAGCCTTGGTAGTTGTAGATTGAGAAGGTTCTCTATGTTCCAGGATTGGTGAACAACTTGTTGTCAGTCACACAAATTTTGGACAAAAATATGATTGTAAACTTTAGTGTTAAGGGGGGAAAGAAGTGTTGTTCTATCACCAGGAGGGGTAAGAACATTGCAACCACTTCATATAAGCATGGCTTATTTGCCCTAGATACTATCTCTTCTCCAGATGTAGCCATGATTGTCTCTACAAAGGAGGCAACTTCCCTATGGCATAAGAGATATGGACATATGAGTTCTAGTTACTTACTTGAGTTAAGTAAGTATGAAATGGTAAAGGGTCTTCCTTCCATTTCTACCACATAGCCAGTTTGCTCTGACTGCTTGGTATGAAAGCAACATAGAGTACCTTTTAGAAGGAGCTCTACAAGAGCAAAGAAACCTTTGGAGTTGGTTCACACCGATCTGTGCGGTCATTTAACACCCAAAAATTATGGGGGAAAGAGGTATTTTAAGTTATTCATGGATAATTACTCACGAAAGGTGTGGGTATTCTTTCTTCAACTAAAATCTGAAGCATTTGGCTTCTTTCAGCAATTCAAGAAATCTGTTGAAAAGGAGTCTAGGACTTTTATAAAGACCCTCCACTCAGATTGAGGGGGGGAGTTAACTTGTAAAGAGTTTTCTAAGTTCTTGACTGAAAATGGGATCACACGATAGTTGACTACTACTTATACTCCTCAGCAAAATGGAGTTTCTGAAAGGAGGAACCGTTCCATCATGGAAGTGGTTCGTTGTATGCTCACAGGAGCTAGAATTGGGCAACAATATTGGGAAAAAGCTATCACCATAGCAGTATATCTGTTGAATAGGGCACCCACTAAGGCCCTACAAGGAATGAATCCACAGGAAGCATGGAGTGACAGGAAACCCTCCATATCTCATCTACGCATTTTTGGTTGTAAAGCATTCATGCACATACCAAAAGAAAAGAGGAAGAATCTAGATGAGAAGACATTGAAGTGCATTCTTCTTGGGTATGATGAGCACTCTAAGGGTTATCAATTGATTGATACCTTAACCAAGAAGATACACATCAGTAGAGATGTAGTTTTTGATGAGGCTTTCACATCGAAAAACACATCAGATGTATACCTAGACCTTGTGGAAACTAAAGTTGAGAAGTCTCCTTCATCCAAGGTTGGAGGTCCTTCTTCATATTCTTCATCACCATAGAAGAAGAATCCAAAGTGGTATACAAGTACAATTAGAGACTCTAAGCTATCCAATCCACCCGATTTGACATTGGATAGGCCTCGTACTTGTAACATGGCTTGATAGGAGAAAGCTACAATAGAGATTACTGGGGTTGATGATCTGTGTCAATATTTTGAGGAAATTTCTGTAGATCCAGAGAGAGATACATAAGATATGGCTATTGATGATGACAGGGTGTTTATATCCTCAATAGATAAACCTAAACCTACATCAGTGCAAGATGCTCTTGGTGAGCTTAGTGGAAGGCCACTATGGATGCAGAGTATAAGTCTCTGATGAAAACAAAACTTGGAAGCTTGTCGATCTGCCATACAGATAGAAGCCCATAGGATAAAAATGGGTGTACAAATTCAAGTACAAGGTAGATGGGACAATAGATAAGCATAAGGCCTAACTTATTGCAAAGGGTGATGCTCAAAGAGAAGGCATTGACTATGAGGAAACTTTTGCACCTACTGCTCGGATGACAACCATTCGAGTTCTTTGTGCTATGGTAGCACAATATGGGTGGAAAGTGCACCAAATGGATGTCAAGAGTGCCTTTCTAAATGGTGATATCCAAGAGGAAGTCTACATGACTCAACCGAAAGGATTTGAAGTGGAAGGCCAACAACAGAAAGTTTACAAATTGGTAAAATCCTTATATGGTTTGAAACAGGTCCCTCGGGCTTGGTACATAAAAATGGATAATCACCTACTACAAAATGGATTTAAGAGATGTCCGTCAGATGCAAACTTCTATTTCAAGAAGTAAGGCTCTGAAATAGTGTTGCTTGTACTCTATGTTGATGATCTGCTCATAACAAGGAGTTCAGAAACAATGATCTCTTCTATAAATTTGGATTTGAGTAAATATTTTGAAATGATAGATCTCGGACTTCTCCATTATTGTCTTGGTCTGGAAGTGAACCAAAAGGAGCACTACATCAAAGTGTCCCAAAAAATATGCCAAGATACTACTAGAAAAATATCGAATGACTAACTGTAAGCCGATGGCAACACCAATGGAAACAGGTCTTCAGTTATCGTGATATGAAAAATCACCTTAGGTAGATGCTACTCTCTATTGTCATCTGATTGGGAGTCTCATATATCTAACCAACACTAGGCCAAATATCATATTTGCTATCAATTATCTTTTGAGGTTCATGTAAGAACCTAAGACTACACATTGGAAAGTAGCAAAGCGAGTTCTTCACTATGTCCATGGCACAATGGAATATGGCCTAGAATACAAGAAGAACAAAAAATTATTCTTACAGGGATACATGAACTTTGACTATGTCGGATCATTTGATGATCGTAAATCAACTTCAGGATATTTGTTTCATCTTGGATCTGGTCCTGTCTCTTGGCACAACAAGAAGCAACAGGTGGTTGCTATCTCATAAATAGAGGAAGAGTATCATGTTGTATGTGAAGCTATGTGCAAAGTGATATGGTTGCATCGCATCTTGACAAGTATGGGTCTTCCATCAAAATATCCAATACACTTATTCTACGACAACATGGGTGTTTTGAACCTTGTTAAGAATCTAGTGCATCATGAAAAAACCAAACACATTGATACACAATGCCAATTTATTCGAGACGAAATACCAAGGCACCACATTCAGCTTCAGTACATCTCCACCCATGATCAGGTTGCAGAAATATTCACTAAGGCACTTGCACGTGTCAAATTTGAATTGTTTGGCAATTCTCTATGTATTTCAAAATAATGGGGGGATGCTAGTATAGCTAATAGTTATATGTTTCCTAAAATATTGTAATAAGGGGGGATGTTAGAATATATTTAAATATTTCCATTATTAATTAATTCAATCGTAACAATCTTATATTGTTAGATTGATTAATTTAGGCTAGTTGTTATTTGTTACAACTCCGCCTATATTGGTATCGGGTGGTTCCACAACCTCCAGACTAATCATGACCCTAATGTATTATTTATACTTCATCAAATTAATCAAATTTTGTTCCGCTTATCACAATTTTGACTATGGACTCTAAAATCTATGTAGAGAACTAGTGTGCTTGATACTCTAAACAAAATACAAAGAGTAAATTTAACTTATATCTGCTTCAGAGTTTAGGTATGTAGCCCCTTTGAAGGACTCATCTTTTGTTATAATGAGATCAAAATTGGTATTGCTTTTCTATCCCATGGTGGAATGCAAACATTTTGAATTCATTTTCTTACTTTTTCTTTCATCTTATCCTTTTTCATGAGTAGCTATTGGCTGCATTACAAAGATATTATAGACATGGTTGGGAATAGCTTTTCAAGCACAACCTTGTCTAGCAACAGTTGAACTTCTTGAATTTACATGCATGACTCTATGTTGTCTAAGAATATATGATAGAGAATGTTGGTCCTCAGATCATATACTAATAATACATTGAACAAGGGGAAATATTCTATTCTTAATGGTGTCTTAGCTCTGAACTGTTTCAAAACTAGGGTGGAATTCCTATTTGATCTTCCTGAAACACCTTATTTTTATTTTTTTTAGTAGGCTAGATCTAAAATTTTATGACTTGCTCTAGATGGTATGTTGAACTTGAGGCCTATTTTTCATGATGTGGAAGCCAAACTACATTTTTCTCTTTAATGTAACTCAAATAAATATGCTTAAATTTATTCTGTTTGTAATTCTATTGACCAGATGTGAAAATTAACTGCAAATTGGTGTTCCCTTGTATGTATGTTTTATTTTATTTATTTCAAGGTTTATTCCTATGCATTTTCACAAGTTTTATAACATATTTTGACTTGACTAGAGTATGGTTACAATTTTGAATGATTTTTTGTTACACATATGGAGCTTAAGCCTTACCTTCAAATCACTTTCTAAACAAAGCATGTCCCCATTGGACAAGTTTCTTTGGAAGAATTCCTAGCTCTTATCATTAAGGGGTGGCATTCCTAGCAGAGTCCTTCTGATGGGAATTTTCAATGTGCTCAATAGGCTCTTCCTTAGTGATCCATTTCATATTTATCATAGGTACAATATACAATATAGTTACATGAAGAATACTCATTTGCATATGGTGTACTATAGCCTTTCCTTTAGGTTGGCCTTCAAGTCTATTATGCTTGCTTGAATATAAATAAAAGTGTCACACTTAAAGTACATTTGATATTTGACATAATCCTTAGTGTTTCTAATAGTATTTAGGTTATATATATTCAATTTTGCATACATGTATGCATAATCAATGACCACTATGTTTGTAATATTTGGTAAGATTCTGCTTTGGTTTGAAATATCACTAGCACTAGTCCCTTTGCTTAATTCATACAGTTTCATGCTAATAGTTTCCTTGCAAAACATAACATTTGATTAATTAACTCTTAAGGTCCACAAGAATTACACATATCAAACCACCCTGTACTCCCTGGATCCACTATATGTGGGAGTAGACACTTGTGTTGTGTTATTTTCCTATAAGGTATACATACCTGATCCCCCTTTCAGACTTGAACCTTGGACCTCTTATCTAGAGTACCAAGTATTCAGAGTAATTGATATTCAAAGAGAATTTATTGAGTGTATGGTTGGTTTTTTCCATGTTTTTCTATTGGGTGGAAGGTTGATGTTAGCATGCGATAGCCTAAGGATATTGATTAAAGTTTTGTTTGGTATCATCATCCCAATTGTAATATTATGTTTACTCCATTGAATTAAAAAGACTTTTGATTATGGGTGCAATATTTTGTTTTAATATTCTCTTCAACATAAAAAATGGGCACTATGCTGGTTTAGATTTAGATGCTCCCTTTATTGAGTGCTATGTTGTATTAGCTAAGGTAAACTACTACTGAGTGCCATATTATTTTAGCTGAGGTAAACCACTACTAAGTGCTATGTTGTTTTAGCTGTTTCAGTGTTATGCATTTATTGATAGTAGTGACTCTCTAATGTCTTAGTTCATAATTAAATTCTCTAGGGAATGCGTTCTTATAGAAATAAATAGACTGATTACCATTTGGCCTTAGAGTTGTGGGAATATTATTTCTTATTTTGAAAAATATCCTGTTAAAATATTCTACAAATTCATTCTCTTTTTTCTTTATGATAGCTAGTTCTGTTAGTAATGACTACTAATATTTTATTTCCCCATAATTTTTTTAGGAATACTTCTTCCATGGTTTGGAAATCAAGGATATGATTGTCAGGGAGGTTATTGAACCAATCTATAGCATATTTCTCTAAGGTATGAAGGAATAACCCGAGAACTACATCTTCTTCTTCGACTTCAAGATTGTCTAATGCATACATAAAGATTTTGATATGATCTTATCCTATTAGGGCACTATTTCCTTGGAATTTTGGCAAGTATTTATGTGCCTTACTAGGGAGGTCATGTAGATCTGGTGGTAATTGAAAAGGCCTATACCTATTGGTTCTCCATGTTTGGAGGTTTTGATTGTTTTGGTTATTATTATTAGGGGGAGTATTGGCCATGATAATAATATGGGTGGTGATAATATGGATACTTACAATAGGGATAGTAGTGATATGGATTTTGATAGAGTTATCTACAAGAGTATTACTCTTAAAAAAATTTCTACTACCAAAATATGATTTAGTTTTATAAACTTGGTTTTTAGGAACTAGAGTTTTCTGATTATAGATAAATACCTTTGGATCTTTGAATTATTGAAAGATTTGCTTACCACTTCTTCTCATATGCACCATATCAGATCCTTAAGTCTTCCAATATTCAAGTTCATTCAATTTAGAGTTACCAGTACTATGGTGCAAAAAGAAATCTCTCTCTAGCTAAGGTTGCTTAGCCTTAATATTCTCTCAATATTACCAAAAATTCTTAGAGATATTCATGGTTAATGATGGAAAATTTTGAAATGGTAATCATGTGGACACTTTAAAAATTCAAAAACAAAAAAAGAGGGAAAATAAGAATGTCATAGGGAGATAAACCAAATAATGATATGCAAATCATGCAACAATCTATCCCCAACAAAGGTGCTAAAAATCTATTGTGAAAAATTCATGTATCCCTAGGAGATATGTCACACTACCTAGATTTTGTAATTCAAAATGAGAAATGCAAGCTCTGATAGACTTACCTCTTTGACCTAAAAATGGATCTTCTATAAACTTACCACATACCAGTTTGGGTCAGGATGCCCCACTATGAGCATAATTAATAATTGACATTATATGCCTTGTGCTCAACTTGATTATACAAGAATTAAGATAAATTTTGTTATGACCAAGCTTACTATAACACTCCCAGCCTTAGCTTCAAGCAGCAGATCAATGTCCTATTCATTGGGATATTATGGAAAATATTATTGACTTTATGAATTAGAAAGAATGAGGAGAGAAGTATATTGTCATGCATATGTTCATTCAAATAATGTAATCAATGTAGACATTAGATCAGTGAAAGAAAACATCATTCATACATTCAAATTATGCAACATATAAATGAGTAACAACACATAATAAACAACAAAATTTCCAGAGAGAAGAAGTTGAATTTTATTATAACTGTTCTCAAAATTATATATCAAAATCTAGTAGAGTGCTCAGATCTCTTCTAGAATATAATACAATATTCATCCTGTTCAAATGATGAAACAAGAGAATTTAATTCTTTGTCCTAAAAGCAATGATATAGAACCTTCAACCTCTTAACCCAGCTCCTGGGAATATCCTCAGTAAACTGTATCAAATCTTAGTAATTCCTACATAGCGATGGGAAGAAATAAGAAATGGAGAACTAAGATAGACAAAGAAAGAGAATATAATTGGTCGGGATAAAACACTCTGAATACCTCTTGCAAAATCTGCTATGGTTTGATTGATGATGATTCTAGCTGTAGATGCCTGTTTTATAATTTTTTATGATATAATTCTATTACAAATGTGTGTTGCATATGTATCCACTTGGGTCTCTCTTTATCATTGATTCCTTTGAGTGCATTACATCAAGAACTAAGCTATCATGAAAAAGAAGAAATTACCAACTATCCTAAAATTGTTATCAAAACTTTTGTTTGGCCTTCCTGATTCTAACTTCCTCAAAAAGGATATGAAGAAACACACGCTTATACTAAGAGGGGGGGTGAATAGTATAAGATAATTTTTTTCCTCCCAAAACAATAACTGTAATAATATATATGCAATAATAAATTAATGCACAAAAAACCACACATGAAAGAGATAAGGATTTTACGTCGAAACACCCTTTCGGGAGAAAACCATAAAAAAATATTGCTTCTAATATTTCAAAATACTTGTAGGCACCAACCCATAGGAGACACAAATACCCTTATACAAATACGTAGGTACCAAACTACAAGAGACACCAATATCCTTATACAAATACGTACGCACGAACCTACGGGAGACACCAATATCCTTGAGTAACCAAACTTGGATTTGAAGGCACCAAACTTTGAATACAAACCTGATCAACAAATTTACATAGGTCTGCTCCAAAATTTGATCATCAATGACATCTAGGACTACAAATTTTCTACAACTTCAGTGGGATGATTTTGGATGAACCAGATATAAATTTTACTACCAATAATGTTTTCTTACATCTTATCACTCTACTTTAAAACCTTTAAAGTACTTAAAAAAAACTTGTCACATCTCTTAAACCAAAAACTTCTAGCCACCTCAATTGGGCTTCCACTATGCGGATGAAATGAACACGAACACCAATGAGACTATGATACTGCCATGTGTCTACCATTACATCAAATTAGCCTCCTCACTATCCTCAGGCCTTTAATGTGACCGCTCACCATGTGTTAATTGTGTCCTCTTCTTGTGCTGCCTATGTGCATTACTGAATGTTGAACGACATTCAACTAACAGTGTATTGCTAAATGTGATGATTTAAAACTATTTTATTCTATACCCCCTCAGACTGTTAATTCTAATGTTTGCTACTATCTTGATCTGATGATGCATATAGGAGACCTACAAATTGATAACACTTCCTCATTTATCTAGTTGTGTAGCCTTGGTGCTTTTAACATCTCCTTCAGTTAGCTTGTACCCTTAATCTTTTAATTCACTCATTATCCTCCTCACGATCTTGTAATGGCTTCTTTGATGGCTCAAACCTGGTGATAAAACATTGAGGTGCATAGGAATATTGAAACACTTATGGCAAGCACATGTGGACTTGGAACTGATAAGGCACGACATCCCACGATTCCTCCAAATAATAATTTTTCCTGCAATATACATAATAGGTCCAGTAATGTCTCCTTTACAAGTGCTCCTCGATGGCTCCACTAGTCCTTTGCATGGAGCAGTCTCTCTTCAAGTTTGATGCTCAAAATATGTTTCAATGACTTTGTTTTCCTTTTATAATGTTGCTCTTCATCCTCCTTCTACACTGAATCAACTTGCTTCAATGGTGGCTTCTCTGATTTACTCATCTCACTCAATGGTGGCTTCTCAATGTTATCAAACACCTTACTTTTGTTCAGCATGCACATAGGCTCACCATACTTCACTGCTCCACTCTGATATGATCTATTATTTGACATCTCAGGACAAGCTCCTTTACAATATCCTAAGATTTTTATGGTTTAAATGTTGACTATTGGTTTCATCACCTTCAAATTTCCTTGTGCCATTCACCCTTGCCCTCGGTTAACATGTAACTAGAATCATGTTTTTCGCTTTTCGTTTCCTATCCACCGCACTGTGTGATAGCATCGTCAGCTCATTTTTATTGAAGACATTCTATTAAATTACTTCTTAGAAATGAATTTCCACCTTGTATTTATATCCAAACTTTTCAAGATAATTTATGCCCAAGAGGTCGACCCATATCACTTTAATATTTAAAAATTTAATTTAAATATTTTAATCTTTAATTTTTTTTTTAATTTACATGGTGGAATCGATAGTCACCATGAATCCAGGCAAGCTATCCAGATTTTATGTCCACCATAGTATTCTACATTGTCCACCCCAGAAGCTGCCACACAGATCTTCATGTAGTCCGCCCCTATAACCACAATGCCACAATAATTTTAAAGCTTTTACGCCATTGAAAGAACCAAGAAAGGGATAAGCATTCAATTTGGTGAGGCCTGATATTTGAACCTTGGACCTTCGCCCCCCTTACGGGGTTTTTTCAAACCAATTGGTCTACACCTTGCACCTAAATATTTAATTTAAAATCAAGCAAACCCTTTGATTTATTAAAGGTGGGTTTAAATATTAAAATCAATTAAACAATCTACCTTGAATACTTTGTCCAAGCACACCACGGTTTGCCAAAAACTATGTTGACCTTTGACATCAATGACAACTCAATAGTGAATAATTCTAACAATATCTCCCTTTGTCATTGATGGCAACCTTGCAAAGAAACAACTATTTATTACAACAGGATCACAAGCTGCTCCCCCTAACAAGCTGCTCGTCCTTACTGAAATTACAAGTTGTTCCCCCTTAGTGAAATTATTCTCCTTTGACATCAATGGCAAAGGCTTCTTGGGGCTAAAGGATAAGGTAATTGACAACTCCTCCTTACTAACTACCAGGGTTATGCATAATGGTGAATATTCACAATTTGGGTGAATAATAAGATTTCCAAAATTGAAAATTGGCGAATATGAGGACCCTTGACGTTGGCCCATTCGCCTAAAATTTTTGGGACAAATTTTTTCTTAGGGTCAATTCGCCACAATATATATCCAAACATAGGCATATTTATACTCATTGTAAATCTCTTTTTGAGCCAGATCTAATGGTGGCATTTGTATGAAGTTATAATGTGATTTAATGGGTAAAAATTTGTCCCAAATATTACCATACTTTTTAAGGCTTCAAATGCCCCAAATTTTGATGTGAAAATTATTGATTTGATTTGCTTAGGATTCGCCATGATTCACCTTGATTTCAATTAAGATTCACCATTTTTTTACAAGTACATTTTGAGTCCAACCCCTTATGCATAACCCCTGCTAACTAATCTAACTAAGACATTCAATGATGATATGAGAGTGAAAATACTCCCAACTTACCTTTGAGATACTCAAATGTCTCCTTTGGAAGTGGCTTGCTAAAGATGCTAACAATCTGTTCCTTTGTAGCAATGTATTCCAACTTGACTTGTTGATCAGTCACTTTCTCTCTTAAAAAGTGATACCTGATCGAAATATGCTTGGTCCTTGAATGCATCACTAGATTCTTTGAAATATTAATGGCACTTGTATCATCACAAAGTATGGAGATAGGATGATCATGCTCTACTTTGAAATAACTTAAGGTTTGTTGCATTCATAAAACCTGTGTACAACAAGAAACTACTGCAATGTACTCTACCTCTATAGTAGATAAGGACACTGATGCTTATTTCTTACTTAGTCAAGAGACCAAAAAGTATCCAAGAAAAATGCTCCTCCACTTGTACTTTTCTAGTCATCCACATTGCCTTCCCAATCCACATCTGTATATACAGTGAGAGTGAAATTATCGCATCAGGGATACCCAATCCAAAATTCATAGTTCCTGTAAAATACTTTAAGATTATTTTTACTAACTGTACATGTGTTTCCTTTGGTGTTGCTTGAAATCTTACCACCAATTTGACTGCCTGCATTATATCCAGATTTGTAGCTATGATATATAGTAAAATTCCAATCATGGATCTATACAAAGTTTGATTAGCCTCAGGAGACACATCATATTTACTTAACTTACATCCTATAATCATGGGGGCACTCACAAGATTGCAATCCTCCATCCTAATTTTTTTTAACATTTCTTTTACATACTTAGTTTGAGAGAGAAATATACTTTTATCTGACTGTGAGATTTGCAAACCAAGAAAGAAGGATAGCTCACCAAGCATTGACATATGAAATTCACTTTGCATATATTTTTTAAATTCCTAACACATATTGTTATTACTGCATCTGAAAATGATATCGTTCACATAGACCACTACAAATAACTGGTCATTTACTTCATTCTTGATGTACAAGTTGCTATCAACTATACCTTTTTTGAAACCCTATTCTTGGAGGTATTTATCCAACCTTGAGTACTAAGCTCTGGGGGCTTGCTTTAGTCCATAGATAACCTTCTTCAATTTACATGCATAGTCTGACTTGTCTATCAGAATGAAACCACATGGTTGCTCAATGTAGACCTCTTCCTCTAAGTAACTATTAAGAAATGCTGATTTTACATCCATTTGGTACACTTTGAAGTTTCTAAAACTTGAAAAATCCAAGAACATTCTTATGGCCTCAATATGAGCAACATGAGCAAATGTCTCTTCAAAATAAATTCCCTCAACTTGTGCATAGCCTTTGCACACAAGTCTTGCTTTGTTTCCGACAACTTGACCGTCTTAGTTCAACTTGTTTTTGTAGATCCATTTGATACCAATTACATTCTTGTATTTTGGACATGGGACAAGTTCCCAAGTCTCACACTTATCTATTTTATCTAACTCTTCTTCCATTGCCTTAATCCAATATTTATCTTCACTTGCTTCATTGAAATTCTTTGGCTCAAATTTAGATAGTAAAGAGAAGTTGGCATGTTCACCTGTACTTGTTATTTTCCTCCTTGTTTGTCTCTCATATAGATTCCCAATAATAAGATATTTCGGATGGTTATTTTGCACATATCTGGATGGTGTTTTAGGTGGTGCCTTGAATGGTGTTTTGGAGGGTGTTCTTGGGAGTGTCCTCTGATTCTTAGCTTCTTTAGTTTCTTCATATTTGCAACATTCTCATTCTTGATACACGATCTCTTGAGCTGGTTCTCTTAGATATATTTCTTCATCAACTCTTACATTTGCGCTTTCCACAACTTTATGCAATATTTTATTGTAGAATCTATAGGCTTTGTTCTTTGAAGAGTATCCAAGGAAGATACCTTCATCACACCTGGAATCAAACTTGTCCAAATATTTTTCATCTCGTGTAATGTAGCATTTGATTCCAAATATTCTGAAATACTTTACAGTAGTTGGTCTTCCCCTCCAAATCTCATACAAATTTTTGTGGTGATTTAATCTTACTTGAGCTCTATTGATGATACAAATTGTTGTATGGACCACATCTCTCAAAAAAGCATCAGAAAGCTTAGAATCATTTAGCATGGCCCTTGACATGCCTTGAATAGTTCTATTCTTCCTTTCAACTACTTCATAATGCTATGGAGTTCTTGCTACTAAGTATTGTATTTTGATTCCATGTTGTTCACAGAATTCTACAATTCATTTGAAGTGAATTCACCTCCTCTGTATGATATTAGACACTTGATGTTCTTTCCTATTTCATTTTCTACAAGTGCCTTGAATGCTTTGAACCTTTCAAAGGCTTATGATTTTTCTCTTAAGAATGTTACCCAAGTCATTCTAGAATAATCATCAATAAAAAATGTGAAATAAATCTCACCTTGTAAGCTCTTTGTCCTTGTAGGGCTGCATAGATCAATGTGAATTATATTAAAAGGCTTTGATGAAGAGAATTCCTTTGATTTGAAACTTGATCTTGTTTGCTTACCATGTTGGCACTGTGCACAAATCATGCTTGGGGGTTTGGCTATCTTGGACAAATCTCTAAATGCTTATTTGTTGCTTATTTTCACCATGTTGTCAAAGTTTAGGTGGCCCATTCTCCTATACCATAACCAAATATCATCCTCTTGTGATAAAAAATATTTTTCTCCCTTAATTTCATTCAACCTATAGAGATTGTTTGCAGTTCTACAGGCATCTACAATACATTTTCATGTCTTGGATTTCCTAATCTCACATCCATTTGGGTGAAATGTGAGTGTATGCTCTTGATCACATAGTTGGATCACACTTAGAAGGTTGTGCTTGAACCCTTCAACATATAACACATTCTCTATCATTGATATTCCATTATCAAGGCTCAAGGTTCCATTTTCTATAATTTTGGAATAAGCATTATCACAAAATTTCACTGTGCCTCCATTTATTTCTTTGAGAGAGAGAAATTTGCTTTTGTTACCCATCATCTGGCTTGAACAACCACTATCAATGTGCCACTGACTTCCATAATTTTGCACATGAAAAACTGTTTGTACCAACATAGAATTCTCCTTTTCTTGTTCCATTTTATTTTTCCAAACTTTGGATATATACTTTTGAACATGTAACATCCCAATTTTTACCCTACTTTGTGTTTGCATTATATAGCTTAAGGTTTTGATTTCGTAGAGGTAATTATGAAATAAAAATAGATAAAGTATGCTTGGCTAAACTAGGAGAATTTGTTGCTAAATATAAATTGTTAGTGGCATTTAAGGCATTTACTTGAATGTTTCTTTGTCTCCTTAGTTAGTTGAGAAATTAATTACTAAGATTGGTTTACTTGGTTAATTAAGATCTTTAATTTGTGTTAAGCTTGATTAGTGGACAACATTAAAGAAGCATTAAATTTAGTGCTATTTTATCCCTAGATTAGTTACAAGTTAATTGTGATTAATTAAGTTAATTAATTAGTTACTTAGCAATGAAGAAAATATTAGTTGAAGAATTGGTATGTGTTGGGTTGTGATTGGACCACCTCATTTTCAAAGTCAAACTAACTCCAATTTCTAGACAACATTTATGATGGGCTCATCTTCAACAATTTTTAATAATAAAATAATGGTTATGGGGGGAGGGTGAGTTCCATTATAAATAGAGGTATTTGGGAAGGCATGGACATAACGATATTTGTGGAGTGAGATCAGGGAGTATGCTCTCCAATAGAAATTGGATCAGAAACCAAAAGTCTCACATTTTTTGCAAATTGGTTTTGGAAATCTAGAGGTTCCTAGGGAGTATGCTCTCCGGGTTTTACTCGGATCAGAAACTAGAAGGGCCTCATGATTTACCTTAGCTTTCCTCACCTCGTTACTTTGTTTGAAAAAAAAGAAGTTGTGTGGGACAAAGAATTGGGGGTCTTGCCAGAGCTTGGGACAAAGGAAGTCAACGAAAGATCCAGGTCAGGATTATGAATTCCAGATACCCTATAGATAATAAGTATGCTTGATTAAGGAATGAAGAGATAATATAGAAGTAGCCTTACTATTGTAAGGGATAAAGGGTTTAATGGAGTATACATAAAAGCTTTGAGTATAAGATTGTTGTTGTTCTGCAATTTGTGAGGATTCTTGTCTGAAAATATGGTTTGCATTAGCTTTATGTAAAAATGTTCTTCTAAATAAATTTAGAGGTTTCAAGTTTAATGGACCATTTTATAAAGAAACTTACGAAATTGAATATGACTTGATGTGAGCTTGTATGGGTAAGGTGGAAGCTTACGTATAGTAGGCATATGGGCTAAGTCTAGGTTTTATTCTAAAAAAAAAAAGAGTGACTCTTGAATGTGTTAGAGATAGAGTGGTCTCAAGTTTTATATTAAGAAGCCATGTTCCATGATCTTGAGCATAGGTTTACCTTCGGTAAGAATGCTCAAGCCCCATTATAGGACTCTCATGCCCTATGTAGTACATTTTGGATAGCCATATCATAAACCGAGTGATCTAGTTGTGGGATGAGGGACAAGAATCACTCTATTTGTAGATATGAAGGTCATTGGTAATGTTTAATAAACTTTATTCAATTTAATATAAAAAAAGAATTGATTTTTGTAAATTAATAACTTAGGTTATTTTAATTTTAATAAACATTAAAACTTTAATTTAAAATGAAAAATTTAATGTTTAATAAGTATATACAACTTAATTAATATGAATGTTTAATTTTAAGAATTAAAACTATTACTAGAAGTTTAATAAACTTGGATTTGTTATTAAATAAAAAAAAGTTTAAGTTTACCTAAGGAAAATTTATATGGGTAGCTTGTCCATTTATGGTATAAAGTTTTGAAATGTTCGTGAGTCTATGAATATCTCTAGTCATGAACAATATTAATATGACACAAAACTATTGATGAAATCCAATGCTACATATATATGTATATGTCACAATATAAGAAGTTATTTCTAGGTTGAAACTTAGAGTGACTTACATTAAAGGGAATAATCCTTTTGAAAATATGTGGTAAACATAGTTTGGTCTACTCTTAGAGAGTTTGATTGATTATGATGGATGTTTTTGGCCAAATCTAGCAAAGATGCTAGTAGTGGATTCTTTTGACATTGTGATTTTATGTTATGAACAAGATTGTTTAAATATTATTTCTGGGTGCTTATGTCTCTTGAGTCTTGGTAACAAAATTGTATAATGGCACATTTTACCATACTATGATTCCAATGCATTGTACAAATAGAATCATGTTTACACAATCATGCATGCTAAATTAAGAAATGGAATATTGTGATGGCATAGTCTAATATGGGAGAAAGGGTAACTAGGTTGCATTTCTTGGGAACATATGGGGGTTCTCCATAGCCATGTCAATGAATGCAGTTAGTATAGATTTAAGAGCATATTTTATGTGTGATGAAATATGGGATGAAAGGAATGGGAAAAGTTCATTCTTAGGAAAGTATGGGATTTCCTACTCTTGAATTGTGTTGGATGCTTGGTTGCTGAAAAACTATATGCATTCTATGGATTACTGTTGCATGGCATTTTGTAGTTAGATATGCATGTTCATAATTTGGATTGTCCTGATCTCGAGTAACCTATCACCTAGTACTGGTTGGACTGAGGCAACTATTCCTGAAGTACCTGATGAACCTGAAAGAGAGTTGAAGACCAGAAGAAGTTGTTATTGTATTCAACTCAATGAGGCTATTGTTGTAACATTAAGAGCTTTCTGCAAAAGAAATGATGTAATAGCTTGTAGGAATTTATGATTCATTGAAAAAGGTTTCATAATGTAACTTTTGAATATCTGATTGTATAGGCTATAATCAGTGTAAACCTCTTTGAAGTATTATGTTCTGAAAACAAATTGTTTACCTGATCTAATATATATTACTTGAATTCTCAAGTGGTTGCTTTGAGTATGAATGGTTAAATTAGATCTTTATAATTATGTAAGTATAAATGTGGAAACACAGGATGAACATAAACATATCAAATATTATACAAATGAGAGATCTAAATAGTTAATAGTCAATGAGATAAAGTGGTAGACAACATATGTCTACGAGAATCGGTTGGATGATTCCCTTAACAAACCATATGGGGTATGGTTGGTTGGTTAAGCACTGCACCTAAAAATATTATATCATTGGAAAAAAATGAATAGTCATCAAGGCATACACTTAAAGTTAGGTTGAAAGATACCTATGGTTAGGTTGAAAGATACCTATGGTTAAGTTGAATGATACCCATGGTTAGGTTGAAAAGATACCTATGGTTGGAACTAGTTTAACTTAGAGTTAAACTTAAAAAGGGAAATGAGCATTCTAGTTGAAACAGACTAGAAAATTCTCATTGATCATTATGGGACACTAGCCACTCCCATACACATGGATAAACTCTGATCAAGTTGATTCCTGTGTGGTGCATAGCCTTGGAAACTCATGTGACTACTTATTCAATGGAAAAATATATATAAAAGACTCTCATACGTATGTAAGTTTGTAAAAAAATGATGATGATGGTTAGTTTTGGTTGGGTAATTTGGGGTTATTACAGTTGGTATCAGAGCCTAGGTTAGATAGGTGTAAAACTCTAAATTTGATGTCTATATGTAAAGTAAGGATAGAGAAATGGTGCAGATGTAGAAAATGAGCAAGTCTTGCCCCCCATGTTGAACCCCTGGTGAATCAGATTGGAAGAGCTAGATGAACCCTCCACTAACGTGGGTCTCAAGCGGTGTACTTGATGCTCTTTTGGGGATCGTACTTGCCATTTGAAGCTCTAAACCAAAATTCTTCCTTAGTCAATATGTTGATATTCAACTTAAGTCATCATATAGAAAGGAGAAATACTTTAGAGCTAACAAAAAACTTTAGTTAGTATAAGCCTTCGGTATAATATTATGAACTAACGCATCTCTTTAACCAGGGATTATGCCACCAAAACTTGGTAGTGGAGCAAAGATGCCTCCTCGAAGATCTCGGCTAGCTAGTCTTGATAATTTTGGAGAGGGTCATGTGGGAGAGAGTTCAAGAAACCCTGAGGGGATGGAGAATCTCACAAATCTAGTTCAGAATATGCAAGGTGAGATGTCAACCTACAGAGAGCAGTTGACACGACAGAAAAATTTGTTGGAAGTTCTTAGGGAGGAAATTTGGAGAAATAATAATAGGGCACCCGAAGCACCTACTGAAGTAGTTATGGAAGAACCAAATGACCCTGATCAGGTAGTTAGAACTCGTATTAATGCTGAATTAGAGAAATACCTAAAGCATGTTAAGGTTAGAAAATTTTAGGAAAGGAAAGTGGAGATTCTACCGAATCATGGTTAAATGAACTAGCAATTTACTTCTCTATGAGAAATTACTCCTCAACCACAAAGATAGTCTTTGTCATAGGACTTTTGATAGAAGCTGGGTTGGAATGGTGGGAAACTTACTACAAGGATAAAAAGATAAACATAATTCATTGTGAGTGGGACGTGTTTGAAAAAGCATTTAGAAAGAGATTCCTTACTGAGCAATACTATGCTAGGAAGCTAGATGAGTTTACTCAACTAAAGCAAAGGGAGCAGTCAGTGGATGTATACTATAGGAACTTCACTAGACTCCTTAAGTACATTCTAACTTATGAAAATGATGATAAAATGAAGGTGCATCAATTCCTTTCAGGATTAGATCATCAGCTTAGGATCTCTATCAACATGTTCAAACCCACCAATTTGGAAATTGCATATGATCTAGCTTGTCAAGTAGAGTACAATCACAAAAAGAACAACAATCCCATCCAAGGATTCAAGAAGAACTACCAAGACCCACAGAAAAGAAAGTGGAATAATGAGCCAAATCAAAGGAATAAAGAAGGGTTTAAGTTTGGTAAAAGAAATGATGGGTCGACAAAAATATTTAAGAAGAAGTTTCAGTCTAAGGATAGAAACTTTACCAATGTGGAAAAGGCCAAACCCATGAATCAGGTAGAACCAGCTCCTACTAAAGGTAAGGAAAAATTAGTTCAAGGTTCGACTCAGAATTTGAAGGTTGGATGCTATGAGTGTGGGGGACCTCATTATGCCAGAAACTATCCATGGCGTACAGGAACTAACCAGAAGGTAAGCGATAAAGGACACCAGATTTATGTTGCTACTAGAAATCAGAATCTTGATGGACAAGTGACCCCTATGCTCTTACAGGGTAAGGTTTTTGAAAAAAATGTTAGAGTTTTGATAGACAGTGGTGCTACGGATAGTTTTATCTCTAGTAGTTTTATCAGGGACATGCCAGAGAATCCAAAGTCTTTGGCAAAAGGGTGGAAAGTCGAGTATGGTTCTGGATAGACCTACTCCATAGACCAATATTATCCCTTGATAGAAATCTCCCTACCCACAAATTCTATCACTTGGCAATTCTATGTAGCTCCATTACATGCCTTTGACATAATTTTAGGGGTTGATTGGTTAAAGGACCGCAAGGCCTTGGTCAAATTTTAGGAGAGATGGGTCGAATTCACTGATGAGAACAAGAAGAGGATTAGGTTGTATAGTGAACAAGGGACATTCGAACCCATATTAATCTCTGCTATGCAACTTAAGAAGGTGATTAGAAAGAAAGGGTTGGTTTACGTGGTCAAGGTAAAGGAGGTTAAAAAGGAGGAAATATTTGAGAAATTCCCCATCCTTCAAGAGTTTAAGGATGTCTTTACATCTAAAATACCTGAGATGCCCCCTAAGTGAGAATTTGACTTTACTATCAATCTAGTACCTGGTACAGAACCTATACATAGAGCTCCATACAGGATGAACTCTATAGAGATGCAAGAGCTGAAAGTGCAACTACAAGAGTTGTTGGATAAAGGGCTAATTAAGCCAAGTGTGTCTCCCTAGGGTGCACCAGTTTTATTTATCAAGAAGAAGGATGGATCCTTGAGATTATGCATCAATTATAGGATGTTGAATAAAGCTACAGTTAAAAATAGATATCCTTTACCATGGATAGAGGATTTATTTGATCAACTAAAAGGGGCTACTATCTTTTCAAAGATAGACTTGAAGTCAAGTTACCACCAGTTGAGAATCAAAGAAGAAGATACACATAAGACAACATTCAAAACTCGATATGGACACTATGAGTTCACAGTTTTACCATTTGGGTTAACAAATGCACCCACAACTTTCATGAACTTAATGAATAGTGTGTTCAAAAAATAGTTGGATAAGTTTATCTTGGTATTTTTAGATGACATCTTGGTCTATTCTCGTAGCAAGGAGGAGCATGACAAGCATCTGAAGATAGTACTAAGGGTGTTGAGGGAAAATCAACTATATGGAAATTTGTCAAAATGTGAATTTTATGTGTCACAAGTACATTACTTGGGACATGTCATATCTGCAGATGGAATTGTAGTTGACCCTAAGAAGATAGAAGTTATTTTAGATTGGCCAACCCCTACAAATGTAATAGAGGTTCAAAGTTTTATGGGCCTATCTAGGTATTATAGGAGGTTTGCAAAATATTATGCCAAAATAGCCTATCCTATAACCAATATTCAAAGAAAAGGGAAGTCATTCCAATGGATGGACAAATGTGAAACAACATTCCAGCTGCTAAAACAATTATTGACTACCGCTCCTATGTTAAGGATTCCAGATCCTCAAGGTGACTTTTCAGTCTATACCGATGCTTCCTTAGAAGGTTTGGGAGGAGTTCTATCTCAATATGGAGCAGTGGTGGCTTATGAGTCCAAGAAACTAAAGAAACATGAAGTAAACTATGCCACACATGACTTAGAATTGGTCACAGTAGTGCATGCCCTAAAATTTTGGTGGCATTACCTACTAGGAAGACCCTTCAAATTAAGAATAGATCACCAAATTCTGAAGTATATTTTCACTCAACCATTGCTAAATGCACGTCAAAGAAGGTGGATTGAATTTTTAGCAGAGTATGACTTTGGGATTGAATACATAAAAGGTAAAGAGAATAAGGTGGTAGATGCACTAAGCAGAAGAAGGCATATCACTACTTTAACTAGAAGTCATGTGGACCTGATGGATCAGGTTAAGAGAGCTCAACTTCAGGATCCTTATTGTAAGGAAGTACAAGAGAAAATAAGGAAGGACCCAAAGATAGCTCAAGACTTTGGCTTCAAATATGGATTCTTATGTTTCAAGGAATGGATTGTTATTCTGGAAATAAATGATTTGCGTAGTCTTATCATGAGAGAGGCTCATAGATCCCCTTATTCTGCTCATCCTGGAGGAGCTAAGATGAGGGAGAATATGAAGAAAATATTTTATTGGTCTAGGATGAAGAAAGATATTACTAATTTTGTGGCTAAGTGTCTAGAATGTCAGAAGGTGAAAGTAGAACATAAGCATCCTACTAGTCTGCTATATCCTCATGATGTGCCCACAAAAAAATGGTAAGTAATATCTATGGAATTTATTGTGGGACTACCAAAGATGAGGTATCAACATGATGCCATAATGGTAATAGTTGACAAATTGACCAAAGTCGCACACTTCATTCCTGGTAGTACTACTGATGATGCAGTAGTTGTTGCTAACAGGTTCGCTAAGGACATCTTCAGATTATATGGATTTCCAGAAATGATCATCTCAGATAGAGACTCAAGGTTTACATCAAAATTCTGGCAAGCTCTCCATCGAGAAATTGGTACTTCACTGAATATAAGTTCTGCCTATCATCCTGAGATGGATGGACAAACTGAGAGAGTCAATCAGGTGTTAGAGGACATGCTACGCATGTACTGCATGGACCAGAAGTCTCATTGGGAAGACTTCTTGCATTTAGTTGAGTTTACCTATAATAATGGGTACCATACCTCTCTAAATATGGCTCCTTTTGAGGCTTTGTATGGCCGTAGGTGCAGAACTCCATTATCATGGGATAATCCTGAAGATCGGGTCACTATTGGACCAGAATATTTGAAGGAGATGGAGGAGAAACTAAAGATAATTTGTCAGAGGCTCAAGGAAGCCTCAGATCACCAGAAGAAATATGTAGACTTGAGAAGGACTCCTTTGGAATTTTTCGTAGGAGATAAGGTGTTCCTGAGAGTCAAATCTATGAAAAGTGCAATTAAGTCCACTAAGTTGGATCCCAGATATGTAGGACCATTTACCATATGGGAAAAGATCAGTCATATTGCTTATAGACTCGACTTGCCACCTAACTTGGCAAAGATTCACAATTCTTTCCATGTGTCCCTGCTTAGGAAATATATATTTGATCCTACTCATGTTGTGGATGTTTCTAAGTTGTAGATGATGGATCCAACGTACATCAAGGTCAAGCCCATGAATATTCTTGAGTTCCGCTCTAAGAAGATGAGGAAATGGAACCTGGAGCAATGTAAGGTCCAATGGGATCTTTACTCTAAAAAAATACCACCTGGGAAAAGGTGGAAGACATGAAAAAACACTTTTCGTACTTATTTGAGGACATTGTGTAGTGCCTAATTTTAGTTAAGACTTTGTGATAGCATGATAAACACTTATGCAAATTAAGTAGACTGATGGATTTTGTTATGCTTAACTAAATTTTGATGATGCTTGATGTAATGATGGATATTACTATGTAAAACTTAAACATGATTATGCAGTATAAGTACTTTATATTTTTAGAACATGATACTGCTAATGTCTGTTTACTGCATTTTAGGTCCAACTACACTCGTTAGGTGGGAGAGGTTGTTCTTCTCATTTGAAAGAAGGAGTTGCTCAACCACCAGGAATGGGGAACTGGAAAAAGGGAAAGGATGACAAAGACAATCCAGAGGGTATTAAAAAAAATTGCCCTCACATCACCATGACTACACTATTGGACCATGATGTCCTAGACTAGTCTCCTAGTGGAATGGTGATAGTTGACTATCTTAAAAATGCCAACCATAGGAAAAACAATAGTGTGGAAATGGGGTTTGCATGATTAGCTTGCATAAAATATTGCATGATTTGAATGTGGTTGCAAAAAGATATATTAGCTCAATGCTTGATTTGTTCTTTGTGATGAATGAAATGCAATTGACTAACCTTGGGAACGAAACACAGAGGACTATGTTTAGCCTATGGGGGGAGTATGTAACATCCCAATTTTTACCCTACTTTGTGTTTGCATTATATAGCTTAAGGTTTTGATTTCGTAGAGGTAATTATGAAATAAAAATAGATAAAGTATGCTTGGCTAAACTAGGAGAATTTGTTGCTAAATATAAATTGTTAGTGGCATTTAAGGCATTTACTTGAATGTTTCTTTGTCTCCTTAGTTAGTTGAGAAATTAATTACTAAGATTGGTTTACTTGGTTAATTAAGATCTTTAATTTGTGTTAAGCTTGATTAGTGGACAACATTAAAGAAGCATTAAATTTAGTGTTATTTTATCCCTAGATTAGTTACAAGTTAATTGTGATTAATTAAGTTAATTAATTAGTTACTTAGCAATGAAGAAAATATTAGTTGAAGAATTGGTATGTGTTGGGTTGTGATTGGACCACCTCATTTTCAAAGTCAAACTAACTCCAATTTCTAGACAACATTTATGATGGGCTCATCTTCAACAATTTTTAATAATAAAATAATGGTTATGGGGGGAGGGTGAGTTCCATTATAAATAGAGGCATTTGGGAAGGCATGGACATAACGATATTTGTGGAGTGAGATCAGGGAGTATGCTCTCCAATAGAAATTGGATCAGAAACCAAAAGTCTCACATTTTTTGCAAATTGGTTTTGGAAATCTAGAGGTTCCTAGGGAGTATGCTCTCCGGGTTTTACTCGGATCAGAAACTAGAAGGGCCTCATGATTTACCTTAGTTTTCCTCACCTCATTACTTTGTTTAAAAAAAGAAGCCATGTGGGACAAAGAACTGGGGGTCTTGCCAGAGCTTGGGACAAAGGAAGTCAATGAAAGATCCAAGTCAGGATTATGAATTCCAGATACCCTATAGATAATAAGTATGCTTGATTAAGGAATGAAGAGATAATATAGAAGTAGCCTTACTATTGTAAGGGATAAAGGGTTTAATGGAGTATAAAGAAAAGCTTTGAGTATAAGATTGTTGTTGTTCTGCAATTTGTGAGGATTCTTGTCTGAAAATATGGTTTGCATTAGCTTTATGTAAAAATGTTCTTCTAAATAAATTTAGAGGTTTCAAGTTTAATGGACCATTTTATAAAGAAACTTACAAAATTGAATATGAATTGATGTGAGCTTGTATGGGTAAGGTGGAAGCTTACATATAGTAGGCATATGGGCTAAGTCTAGGTTTTATTATAAAAAAAAAGAGTGACTCTTGAATGTGTTAGAAATAGAGTGGTCTCAAGTTTTATATATAAGAAGCCCTATTCCATGATCTTGAGCATAGGTTTACCTTCGATAAGAATGCTCAAGCTCCATTATAGGACTCTCATGCCCTATGTAGTACATTTTGGATAGCCATATCATAAACCAAGTGATATGGTTGTGGGATGAGGGACAAGAATCACTCTATTTGTAGATATGAAGGTCATTGGTAATGTTTAATTTTCATTATAACAATAATAGAATTTATTATTTAATATCTTATGTGTAAATACTATAAATAACCATAGAGTAGAACTTTAATTTAACTAGTTTAACTTTAAATTAAAAATTTAATTTTCTATAAATAAAAAATTAATTTTTAATAACATTAAAACTTATTATTTTAAAGGTATATAAATAAAACCTTAAATTAAAACAAAAAAAAAAATGTTAAAATATAAAATAAAAATAGAAGTTTAATAAACTTGGATTTGTTATTAAATAAAAAAAGTTTAAGTTTACCCAAGGAAAATTTATATGGGTAGCTTGTCCATTTATGGTATAAAGTTTTGAAATGTTCATGAGTCTATGAATATCTCTAGTCATGAACAATATTAATATGACACAAAACTGTTTGATGAAATCCAATGCTACATATATATGTATATGTCACAATATAAGAAGTTATTTCTAGGTTGAAACTTAGAGTGACTTACATTAAAGGGAATAATCCTTTTTGAAAATATGTGGTAAACATAGTTTGGTCTACTCTTAGAGAGTTTGATTGATTATGATGGATGTTTTTGGCCAAATCTAGAAAAGATGCTAGTAGTGGATTCTTTTGACATTGTGATTTTATGTTATGAACAAGATTGTTTAAATGTTATTTCTGGGTGCTTATGTCTCTTGAGTCTTGGTAACAAAATTGTATAATGGCACATTTTACCATACTATGATTCCAATGCATTGTACAAATAGAATCATGTTTACACAATCATGCATGCTAAATTAAGAAATGGAATATTGTGATGGCATAGTCTAATATGGGAGAAAGGGTAACTAGGTTGCATTTCTCGAGAACATATGGGGGTTCTCCGTAGCCATGTCAATGAATGCAGTTAGTATAGATTTAAGAGCATATTTTTTATGTGAGGAAATATGGGATGAAAGGAATGGGAAAAGTTTCATTCTTAGGAAAGTATGGGATTTCCTACTCTTGAATTGTGTTGGATGCTTGGTTGCTGAAAAATTGTATGCATTCTATGGATTACTGTTGCATGGCATTTTGTAGTTAGATATGCATGTTCATAATTTGGATTGTCCTGATCCCGAGTAACCTATCACCTAGTATTGGTTGGACTGAGGCAACTATTCCTGAAGTACCTGATGAACCTGAAAGAGAGTTGAAGACCAGAAGAAGTTGTTATTGTATTCAACTCAATGAGGCTATTGTTGTAACATTAAGAGCTTTCTGCAAAAGAAATGATGTAATAGCTTGTAGGAATTTATGATTCATTGAAAAAGGTTTCATAATGTAACTTCTGAATATCTGATTGTATAGGCTATAATCAATGTAAATCTCTTTGAAGTATTATGTTCTGAAAACAAATTGTTTACCTGATCTAATATATATTACTTGAATTCTCAAGTGGTTGCTTTGAGTATGAATGGTTAAATTGGATCTTTATAATTCTGTAAGTATAAATGTGGAAACACAGGATGAACATAAACATATCAAATATTATACAAATGAGAGATCTAAATAGTTAATAGTCAATGAGATAAAGTGGTAGACAACATATGTCTACGAGAATCGGTTGGATGATTCCCTTAACAAACCATATGGGGTATGGTTGGCTGGTTAAGCACTGCACCTAAAAATATTATATCATTGGAAAACAATGAATAGTCATCAAGGCATACGCTTAAATTTAGGTTGAAAGATACCTATGGTTAGGTTGAAAGATACCTAGGTAAGTTGAAGATACCCATGGTTAGGTTGAAAAGATACCTATGGTTGGAACTAGTTTAACTTGGGGTTAAACTTAAAAAGGGAAATGAGCATTCTGGTTGAAACAGACTGGAAAATTCCCGTTGATCATTATGGGACACTGGCCACTCCCATACACATGGATAAACTCTGATCAAGTTGATTCCTGTGTGGTGCATAGCCTTGGAAACTCATGTGACTACTTATTCAATGGAAAAATATATAAAAGACTCTCATACGTATGTAAGTTTAAAAAAAATGATGATGATGGTTAGTTTTGGTTGGGTAATTTGGGGTTATTATAGAAAAGTTTGACCATCCTTCTTACTTTATTTTGGAAGTTTAGGGAACATTGTTCTACACCACTTAGTTGTATGCCAAAAATTATTACATTTGTAACAAATGATGTTGTAGTCCATGAGAGGTGCAAATGAATTGAAATTCCTCTTGGTGAAGCCAAAATCATTTTTAGCACGGATCCTGCAACGTACAACTTTATGACCAAATTGGTGACATGAAAAGCAATAAAATTGGAAGAAATATTGAAACCTATCTTATTTTATTAGAGGATATGACCACATGGTTCTTTCATTGTTGTTTCTGTGATGGACCTTGGTCCATGATGATACTTTGTTTTCTTCCTTCTTGATGCTTCCACTTCTCAACACATCAATATAGGTCTTAGGCTCTTCTTTAATTTTTTTTTGATGCCTCTATTCCTTTTGAGCTTGACTCCTTTTGTTTCTTTTGACTTTATTCAAAACCAAGTCCAGTATTTATAAATGAAGATCTTTGTGCTTTGATAATATCATCCAAGATTTCTATGCTTTTCTCAAACATAATATTTTGTTGTAGATTATAATTAGATTTTTCCACTTCCTTCCTCAAAGAGACAATCTCATGTTCTAGTTTTTACATTCCAACACTTTTGCCTTTAACTACTCAGTCTTAACTTCTTCGATTTGCTTTACCTCTTCAATTTTAACTTTTAAGTTGATGAGTTTTTGCAAAAAAAATTACCTTTGTCTTCTCATCCTCTTGTACTTGAGTCTTCAATCTTGAGTTCTTCTTTTTAAGCCTCTTCACCTCTTCAAGAGCAAAAAAAGTTCCTCTTCTATGTCAACTATGGCTTCCTCTTAATTTTTGGGATCTTTCTCATTTTATTGGTTTTCAACAACAAGAGAATCTTATTTCATTTCCATAGCCATATATAGTATTTCTTCTCTTTCACTATCAGAGATGCTTTTGTCACTGCTATTGGAAGAATTTTTTGCTTCTTCAATATAAAGACTCTTCTTGTACCTTCGATAGATCTTATTCTCATGCTTGCTTTGACCGTGCCTATTTTTATTTTCATGATGATATTTTCTTTCCTTATTTTTCTTGTATTCCTCTTCTTCTTCACTGCTACAACTTCCTTCTTATGGGCACTTAGTTGCATAGTGACCAATGTTACCACAATTAAAATATTTCAAAGTATACTTACCTCTTTGTTTACTTGATCCCTTATTATTCCTTCACACAAAGTTAGCTTCTTCATCATTGATCGATCCTTCACTTGACTCTAATTCCTTATTCTTTATCTTCTTTAAAACATTCAATGTGGCCTCCTGTTTGGATGTTTGGTCTTTTTCAATCCTCATCTCATAGGCTGTAAGAATTCCATGTAGCTCATCCGTGATTAAAGTTTTAAGATCCTTCATTTCTTCAATAACCAAGACCTTCACATCAAACCTCATGGGGAGTGACCTTAAGAATTTTTGAACAATAATAGAGTCTTCAATATTTTCTCCAAGTCCACGAATGGTGTTGAAAATTTCATCAACACGGAGCAGATATTTGGTAATATTTTCCTCATCTTTCATATTTAAGTCTTCAAACTCTTCCTATGGGTTTGAAGTTTTGCCATTTTAACCTTATCATCTCCTTCATATGTTATTTGTAACTTGTCTCATTTTTCTTTTGCATATGTGCAGTGTATGACTTTAACAAACTCTAATTCAATAACCCACTTAATATTGCATTCATTGCCTTGTGATTATTTTCAAATGGTTTCTTGCCATTTTGATCCATGGTAGGGGTTATAGGTGGTTTGAACCCATCAACAAAAAATTTCCATATATCGTAGCCATCTGCCATCAAATAGGTTCACATCCTCACACTCCAGAAGGTATAGTTAGTTCCATCGAACAATGGAGCCCTACTTGATGAAAAACCTTCTTGGTAAGCCATGTGTGTTCTTGTAAGATCTTCCTTCAAGTAGTTAGGCTTTTACGAAGGAACCCACTATGATACTAATTGAATAAACACATGCTTATACTGAGAGGGGGTGAACAATATAAGATAAAACTTTTCCTTCCAAAAAATAATTGCAATAATATGAATGCAATAATAAATCAAAACATAAAACACCACACACATAAGAGACAAGGATTTTACGTGGAAACACCCTTTCGGGAGAAAACCATAGCAAAATATTGCTTTTATTATTTCAAAATATTTGTAGGCACCAACCCACAAGAGACACCAATCCCCTTGTACAAATACATAGGCACCAACCTACGGGAGATACCAATATCCTTATACAAATATGTAGGCACCAACCTATAGGAGACACCAATCTCCTTGAGGCACCAACCTTAGATTTGAAGGCACCAACCTTTGAATACAAATATGATCAACAAAATTACACAAGTTTACTCCAAAATATTATCATCAATGGCATCCAGAACTACAACATGTCTACAACTTTTATGGGATGATTTCGGATGAACTAGATAGAACTTTTACTACCAATAATTTTTCTTACACCTTATCACTCTACTTTAAAACCTTTAAAATACTTTAAAAAAATATGTCACATCTCTTAAAACAAAAAATTCTAGCCACCTCAATTGGTATCCTTCTATGTGGATGAACTGAACATGACCACCGACGAGACTATGAGACTGCCACGTGTCTTCTAGTTCACCAAATTAGCCTTCTCACTATCCTTAGGCATTCAATATGATTTCCCACCATGTGTTCACTATGTCCTCTTCTTGTGTTGCTTGCATGCATTACCAAATATTGTACAACATTCAATTGGCAATGTATTATCAAATGTGATGTTATGAAACTATTTTATTTTGTACCCCCTCAGATTATGGATTCCAACGTTTGCTACTATTTTGATATGATGGTGCATATAGGAGACCTCCAACTTGACAGTGCTTCCTCATTTATCTAACTACATAGCCTTGGTGCTTACTATGTCTCCTTTAGTCAACTTGTCTCCTTAATCTTGCAATTCACTCATTCTCCTCATGATATTGTAATGACTTTTTTGATGGATCGAACCTGGTGATAGCTATCTCTTGGATATTGAGATGCATAGGAATATAGCAACCCTTATGACAAGCACATGTGGACTTGGAATGGATAAGGCATAATGTACTATGATTCCTAAAAATAATACTTTCTCTTGCAATATACACAATAGGTCCAGTAATGTCTCCTTTGCAAGTGCTCCTCGATGACTCCACTAGTCATTTGCATGGAGAAGTCTCTAATTAAGTTTGATGCTCGAAATGTGTTTCAATCACTTTATTTTCCTCTTATAATCTTGTACTTCATCCTCCTTCTATAGTGAATCGACTTGCTTCGATAGTGGCTTCTCTGGTTTACTCAGCTCACTCGACGGTGGCTTCTCAATGTTATCAAACACCTTGCTTTCGTTCAACATGCACACAGGCTCACCATACTTTATTTCTCTACTCTAATATGATCCGTTATTTGACATCTTAGGATAGGCTCCTTTGCAATCTCCTAAGATTTCTATGGTTTAAATTTTGACTATCAGTTTCATCGCCTTTAAATTTCCATGTGCCATTCATCCTTGCCCTCAGTTAACATATAACTAGAATCATGTTTACCGCTTTTTGTTTCCTATCCACTGCATTGTGTGATAGCACCGTCAACTCCTTTTTATCAAATACATTCTGTTAAACTACTTCTTAGAAATGAATTTCCACCTTGTATTTATATCCAACCTTTTCAAGATAATGTTGGAAATTTTGAGTAGTTTTGTTGTCATTGATGTCAAAGGAATATTGGTTTAATGTCGTTGTCATTAAGGAAATCAAGTGGTTTTTCCAAAAGCAAGAAAGTATTGGAAAGAAATAGGATATAATATTTATTTTTAATATTATATGCCTAAAAAGGGCCCAATGAATGAAAACCCGAGAAAGGAGAAGCAAGTTTAAATTAAATAATAATATTTTATTATTATAATATTTTGGGCCAAATAACAAGGTGAAGAAAATGAATTCCAAATTGAAATGTCCCATGAGCAATTTTCAAAGGTTTAATTTAAATTAAAATATTTTAATCTTTGATTAAAATTTTAATTTAAATTAATAAAGGAGGCAAAGGTTTTTAAATTTAATATTTAAAAATTAAATTCAAATTTTTAAATTCAAAAAAGGGCCGACGTGAGAAATCAAAAGGTGAATGTGTATATATATAGGAAATGATTTCCATTTCCCAGAGTCTTAATCACACCTTCGAATGTGAAAAGAGAAACATCAAGCGCTATGTATAAGAGGAAGGCAAAGTGAAATTTAAGAGGTTGAAGGGAAATGAAACAAAAAAGGTTGCATAGTGGTTTGGAATCCCACCAACGGTGGTAGCGTAGATGATATTTGGGAGAGCATTAAAGTTCACATGGAGGAGATCGCGGTTTAATCCACTCGATCAACGTTTTGGAGGAAGAGCCTGTCATTCGATTTATTTGGCATTTTTGTGAGGCGAAAGGTTTTATGGGACAACGTGCGTGTTGTGTTTCATGTGGGTGCACAACCCACTTGGTGGCCTAGCTTGGAGCTAGGGCATTGGGAGTGCAAAGGTCATGTTGAATCTGCCAAAGTTTTCATTTGTGGGTAGAACAAACAAAAGGTATGCCATTCAATTTTATTTGGTGTTGAAATTTGAGTGTTTTGAGATTATTGTGAATATTAAGAGCTTAAGGGAGTTATAAGGTAAAGAAAAATTAAAATAATTTATTTTTATTTTTGGTGATTGAAATTTATAAGGTGTGGAGATTATAAGGTGTATAAGGGTTTTGCTATGCATGTTGTTTTTAATGAAATTGTTGAGTTGAATATTGTGAGTTTAGAGATTATAAGGTGTGCAAGGAAAATTCTTAAGTGTTGTGTTATGGTGAAATTATTGAGTTGAATATCATGAGTTTGGAGATTATAAGGTGTACAAAAGGATTTGTTATTTTGTATGAAAAATAATCTTTGAGAAAATTATTTTGTGGAGACCTTGAGATAGGTTGTGGTAACCTAACCCTAGTGTTGGTAAGGAAAATTTTGATTGTGGTTAAGACAGGTTTTGAAGACATATCTTCATCAAAATAAAAGGTATGGGTACATATTCCTTGTGAGTAAAATATTTTTGGATTGGATGTTCTAAATGCTAAGTTGGAGTGAAAAGGATTTTTTGATAAGCATTGTTGAGTTTGGTATTGAGATATCCAATATTTATTGATGAAGGTTTTTCTAGAATAAATGTTGATGATAGAAACTTTGTTTGATAAGCATTATTGGAAATATTGAGTGAGCCTTCATGTGCATGATTAGGGTTTATGAAAGATCATGAGTATCATTGTTATGTGAAGTTTATTTGATAAGAATTGTTGAAAAATCCTTCATTGAGTGTTTGGTTGAGAAGAGTTGATTGAGCTTAGTTGATTGGAAGTGTTGAAGTGATAGTTCAAGTTTTGTGAAACAAATTGTTCTTTATTTCTGGATTGAGTTAAAAGAAAGATTGAAAGTGATTGAGCATTGTTGTGAGTGTGAAGCATATTGAGTCTCTAACAATTCTCTATATGTTTATGTGATATTGAACAAGATTTGGTGTGAAACTTGTTGGTGTGATTGAAGAGGTTTTTATGATAGATTGAATTGAGTTGAGTAAGCTTACAATACAGTTTTGAGAAAGAATTGTTGAGTAGATTGGGTAAGTCTTGCTAAAGAATTGTTGAGAAGATTGGACAAGTTCTAGTGAGGACTTATTGAGCAGATTTGAGATAAGTCTTAGTGAAGACTTTTTGAGTAGATTGGACAAGTTCTAGTGAGGAGTTGTTGAGCAGATTTGAGACAAGTATTGGTGAAGAATTGAGAGCATTTTGAGAAAGTTCTAGAGAGGACTTATGAAAATATTTGAGGCAATTATTTGAGAAGACTTGAGAGCAAAATTGATTGAATGATTTGTTCAAACCTCGAGTTAATGTTTGTGGTAGATCTAGTAGAGTTGATTTGTGTTTAAGTCAAGCTTTGTGTTAAGGCTTGAGGATATATGTGAGGACAAAGTTTGGTGCATATTTAAGGATAGATTTATGCCATACCAGAGATAGAGATTGATCAAATTTGTGCTAGACTGAAGGACTATGTTTAGTGAAGATCAGAGATAGATATTGAGAAGATTTGTGCTAGATCAAAGGATCATGTTTAGTGCAAAGTTGAGACAAAGCTAAGAGCAAGCTTTGGAGGTTATAGAGTATAGAGGACAATAGTCTCCAGTGGATAGAGGGCCATTAGCCAAGGTAGTGAAGACATGTATTCTGAGTGAGGGCAGGAGTCTTTAGTGGATAGAGATCCATAAGTCAATGTAGTGGAGACAACAGTTATTCTAGAAGATCACCAACCAGAGCAGAGAGGAGTTATCCTATGAATAGATATCCACAAACTTGATTAGGGTATTGATGTCTCCTTTAGATAAAGGTCCATAAACATTGTAATAGAGAAAGGTTTCCCAAGATATTTGTTGAGAAAATTTTACTGAAATATTTTCTCCATGGAGTAGCCCACATTGGGTGAAATACATTAAATTGGTGTCTCTATTGTGTGTGGTGATTTGTACATTGCTTTGATTACTACTGTTGATATTGCCATTGATATATTGAATAATATTGATTGGGAAAGAAAAGTAAAAAGTGGTCTTATACTGTTCACCCCCCTCTCAATATAAGCTTGTGTTCTTCAATTGGTATTAGAGCGGGTTCCTTTAAAATATTTTAATAGCTTAAAAGAAAAGCTGAACACAAATGGATTATCAGAATGGATCTTCAGGTAATTCAGCACCATTTTTTGATGGGAATAATTATATACTTTGGATCATAAGGATGAAGTTTCATATAACGACACTTAGAAATGAAATATGGGAAGCAGTTGAAAATGGATACACAACAACTCCACCTATAGATAAAGATGGTAAGATTCTACATCATTATAATTCAAAAGCAATAAATACAATTCAAAATGGCTTATGTGAAATAGAGTTTATAAATATTATGCATTGCAAATTAGCAAATAAAATTTGGGATAAGTTGCATATGAAGGAGATAAAAAGGTCAAAAGGGTAAAGTTGCACAACTTCAAGAGAGCATTTGAAGACCTAAAAATGAAGGATGAAGAAAACATTGTAGAATATCTACTTTGTGTGGATGAGGTTGTTAAATCCATGCAAGGACTTGGGCTTGAAGTTCAAGAACCTAATGTATGTGATAAGATTCTAAGGTCACTTCCAAAAAGGTTTAGTGAAAATATTTTAGCAATAGAAGAGTCAAAAGATATTGATATTTTAACAAGGGATGAATTACATGGCATTCTCACAAAATTTGAGATAAGAACAAAAGAGGAACCTATTATCCATAAAGAAACAATATTTAAAGCCACTAAGAAGACTAAGGGTAAGAATTCAGATTCAAGAAATGAGTCATCCAATGATGAAGAAGCAAAATATGGCAGAAGGAACAAGGAATCAAGAAAGTATAAAGGTATGAAATTAGTTTGATGTTTCAATTATGGAAAATATGATCACTATGCATATGATTGTCCAGAGGTGGGAAATAGCAATGATGAAGAAAAATAGGATCATAAGAACAAGGAAACAGAAAAATACAGGTACCAAAAAAAAAGTAGGGATGGACAAGGCAAGCAAGGAAAGAAGTTTTTCCAAAGGCATAAGAAGAGTTTCTATGCAGACAAGGTAAGCAAGAGCTCAAGTGATAGTGATGATAGTTCCTCAGATAATGATAAAGATAAAGTTATGTTTCTAGAAAAATAGAAGGAAGTGGTTAATAAAAGGTCACCAATAATCCTCAAGTGTTTTAGATGTGGTAACTTTGGTAATATTTACGATAGTTGTACAAGAAATGGATTTAGTCTTAGTGATGATGAATATGAAGATACACTTGAAGGACCATAATAGAATATACTATTGGCATTAGAGGAAGAAGGAGGTGATCCTATAGAAGACAAGTAAAAAAAAAATGAAGATGATCCCAAAGGCAAACAAATAGAAGAAGAATAAAAGAATGGAGAATTTGATCTTGAGGGTGAGATTATTCATGCCATTGATGTATTGAGGGATTTAAGAAAGAAAAACTTAAAGCTCAAGCTTAAATTCTAAGAATATGATGAAGAGAAAGGAAATATTATAGAGGATCTAACCAAATCAATAGCTAAGACAAGAAGATTCAAAGATAAGTTAGAAGCAAAGATTTTAGAATGTGAAAGGTTAGAGCATGAGGTAGCTTTACTACGTAAGGAAGTAAAAGAGTCTAAGTACAATTTACACAGGTTTGGGAGAAATTCAAAAATCATAGATAAGATGATCAAGGTACAAAGATGGTCATAAAACAAAATAGGACTTGTATTTGAACATGAACAAAGAAAGCAAGAAGAGGAGTCAATATCAAGCTCCGAAGAAGAAGCTTCAGAAGAAGAGAGTGTAAGAGAAAGTGAGACTTATAAGGATGAGTTGGACAACAGAAAGTTCAACAAGGAAAGGAAAAATGCACAAATAAGGAACAAATGGAACATGAACCAACATAGGGTAAAGGAAACTAGGATACCAATGGTGTCAAGGCAAGGTTTCTTCAATGGATGATGCTTCTCATGTCATATTTTTGGACACAAGGCTACACAGTTCATGACACATGAAAGATAGGAATATGGAAATTTTAGAAACAAGCATCTCTTTCAAGGGTATTGCTACTATTGTAATCAATTTGGTCACAAGGCAATTAATTGCAGGGTTCATGATAGGAATGGATATGGCTTCACTAGGAGGAACTACAAGACATTTGCACCTTCAAGGAATCACAAAATTAAGTGTTATAAGTGCAACAATGTTGGGCATATAACAAAATGGTGTCGAGCAAAAATCCTAGAGACAAGCAGGAATAGGAATAGTTAGAGAAATCAGAAGAATTAATTGAGGAAGAAAGTAGACAAAGGTAAAGATCAGTGTATTCTAGGAGTAGAAATACTCCCACCCTAGAATTAATCACCTCAAGAGGAGGTGGGGAAGGGACTAAGCTAAGAGTCTCATTCTTAGCCCCGATCCCCAAAGGTGACCCTTTGCCATTGATGACAAAGGGGGAGAGATTTGAGTTAGGAAGAGAGCATTCAGTCAGGAGGGGCAGTTTCTCAAGGAAAGCAGCTTTTGAAAAAGAAAAAGGAATGGTAAAAATAAAGGGGTTGTCATCAATGACAAAGGGGGATATTGTTGGAAATTTTGAGTATTTTTGTTGTCATTGATGTCAAAGGAATATTGGTTTAGTGTCATCGTCATTAAGGACATCAAGTGGTTTTTCCAAAAGAAAGAAGGTCTTGGAAAGGAATAGGATATAATATTTATTTTTAATATTATATGCCTAAAAAGGGCCCAAAGGATGAAAACCCAAAAAAGGAGAAGCAAGTCTAAATTAAATAATAATATTTTATTATTACAATATTTTGGGTCAAATAACAAGGTGAAGAAAAATGAAGTTCAAATTGAAAAGTCCCATGAGCAATTTTCAAAGGTTTAATTTAAATTAAAATATTTTAATCTTTGATTAAAATTTTAATTTAAATTAATAAAGGAGGCAAAGGTTTTTAAATTTAATATTTAAAAATTAAATTCAAATTTTTAAATTTAATATTTAAAAATTAAATTCAAATTTTTAAATTCGAAAAAGGGTTGACGTGAGAAATCAAAAGGTGAATGTGTATTTGTATAGGAAATGATTTCCATTTCCCAGTCTTAATCACACATTCGAATGCAAGAGAAACATCGAGCATTGTGTCTAAGAGGAAGGCAAAGTGAAATATAAGAGGTTGAAGGGAAACGAAACAACAAAGGCTGTGTAGTGGTTTGGCATTCCACCAATGGTGGTAGTGTAAATGGTAGTTGGGAGGGCATTAAGGTTCGTGTGGAGGAGATCGCGGTTTGATCCACATGATCGACGTTTTGGAGGAAGAGCCCGTCGTTCGATTTTTTTGGCATTTTTATGAGGTGGCAGGTTTTGTGGGACAACGTGCGTGTTGTGTTTCATGTGGGTGCACAACCCACTTGGTGGCCTAGCTTGGAGCTAGGGCATTGGGAGTGCAAAGGTCATGTGGTCGAATCTACCAAAGTTTTCTTTTGTGGGTAGAACAAACAAAAGGTATGCCATTCGATTTTATTTGGTGTTGAAATTTGAGTGCTTTGAGATTATTGTGAATGTTAAGAGCTTAGGGGAGTTATAAGTTAAAGAAAAATTAAAATATTTTATTTTGATTTTTTGTGATTGAAATTTATAAGGTGTGGAGATTATAAGGTGTATAAGGTTTGTGCTATGCATGTTGTTTTTAATGAAATTGTTGAGTTGAATATTGTGAGTTTGGAGATTATAAGGTATGCAAGGAAAATTGTTAAGTGTTGTGTTATGGTGAAATTATTGAGTTGAATATTGTGAGTTTGGAGATTATAAGGTGTACAAAAGGATTTATTATTTTGTATGAAAAATAATCTTTGAGAAAATTATTTTGTAGAGACCTTGAGATAGGTTGTGGTAA
>JAQPPZ010005842.1:0-62772 GCA_028583015.1 Wollemia nobilis
TGATATAACAACTCTAGAAGAACCCTTCAGTCAATCCTCTTTTCTTATTGGCCAATTTTTCAAATTGAGCTTGGTATTCACAGATTGACCCTATTTGTTGTAGTTTGGTCAAGGCCCCTGTAAAGTCCTCATACTCACTAGGACCAAATCGAGTGAGTAGTTGGGATTCAAAATTCTCCGAAGAGAGATTTGGGTTGGCACTATGTAACCATTGAAACCAGTGTTGAGCCTCAGATTCCAAGTTAAAGGAAGTCATCTGGACTCGATGGAATATGGGGACATTATAGAGTCTAAAGAATTGATCAACCCTACATAGCCACCCATCAACATCCTTCCCACTAAATTTGGGAAAGTTCAATTTGGGCATTCTAAAGGGTGGGTCATGGTCATGATTCCTTATAGAACCCTCATCTTGGTGTTCTATTTTGGGGGGTCCTCTTTTTAGTTTGTTGTCTACTTCTGTTAGTGCTTCTTCTAAATGATTATTGGTGGCCTCATGCTCTAGGCGAAGACCTTGGACTTCTTTCCTTATGGAGTGAAAATCCGAGTGCAAGTTTTCAGTGGCTTTTGTTAAGGATTCCAAGTGTTCTAGTTCCTTTTGATGTCCACGGGTACCCTGGGCCATTTTGAAACCTTTTGTGACCAATTACTAAAAATAGAATTGAGTTTTTAGGACTTACTATTTTTAGTAAGTGTCCCAAAAAGTTCTTGGGTGCTATATATCAAAACAATCAGCTTGAAGATGTGGTCACAATGAGCTATATCTCTCACAACTACTTTTTGGCACCCCAGACTTTTTTTTTTATCTACTATTTTGCTGAGTCTAACAGTGTTTACAATTTTTGATTTTGAGCTACAGAGCAAAAGTTGGGTACTGGAGCACTATCTATAATTGGCCTTATGTCATGCTCTCACTGGTTGGCCCAGTCCTGACTTCACTAGCTCCAAGATTCTCTCGTATTTTGTAGGAGACTCATTACGACGATTCTGTTCTAACTCGAAAACTGTAAATTCCCGACTCCGATCGTGTCTGACCTCTCCGACTCGATCGACTTGACTGTGACTGCCATTGTAAATTTGACTATTATTATCCAGACTGTTAGCTTAAGTGTCACCCTTATGGTCTATCCTGAATGCATGTTATTTCTGTTATTTTTTAGTAGAGGACTCCTTTCTCATATGCTCACTTTTTTGGGATTTGAAATGCAAGTTTACGAATATGGAGGTTTGGTTTGTTTTTTTTTTTTTTTTGACAGGTTGAAGTTTTAACAGAACCAGGGAATGCTAGGTAGAGGAGTATGTACCACCCATAGGCCCTCTAATATACCAACAGTGATGAAAAATAGTGCTCAGACCAATATTTTAGGCCACTACTCAACGAGGATTCCACACATACCCTTGAGCACACTACCTGCCTCTCTGAAAATACGGGAGGGTAATCGTCCAGGATGCTGTGTCCTGTAGACTATGAGTAATACAAGGCCGAAAAGCTTCCTAATGGATAAAAGTTTGTTTAAACCTAGATGGTCTCGCAATATACCCGAAGATATGTGGGAGCTCAAGTCCATGCGTGAGTTCTGTCTGAGGCCTGGGTATTGGAACCTGATCGCCCCTCACTTCACTAGACGCTTTATGGGCTATCTAGCTTAGCCAATAACGACAGATCCTTCATGATATTTTAAAACCCCCGACACAGGGTTTGTACCTACACAACTACAAAGATTTTTTTTTTTTTTTTTTGGTCTGGAAAAAAATTGCACTGTATTTTTGGAATTTTTTTTTTAATAAGGAAAAATAGGAACGAAAAAAACACACAGAATTTATACCTAACAGACAGATTGGATGGCAATAATCGTTGTAGTTGCAATAGAACTTGGCCCTGGAAAGTGCTCTGATACCACTTGTTAGGAACCTGCTATAAAATATACTAACAACACACTCTCAACTCAAATAAAGTCACAAAAACATTATAACAGTATTCAGAATTAATTGCATATGATAAAAGAAACTACTTAAAAGGAACAATCTCATAATAGATAGAATCGCAGGCCTCTTCGATGGGGCAACCTCCTTCAATACTTCATTAATTTGCAAAAATATGATTACATTGGTGCCTTTTAGGGTATTTAAAGAGTTTCCCTCCAAGGTTTGCTTACATGCAAAATGCCTCCTGGATTACATGCATAATGCCACCCGAATTACATGCATAGTGCCACTTTGAATTACATGCACAATGCCACCTAACCTAACCTATCTACCATGTGTTACATAGAAAAGGGTGCCATTTGTCATAGGCACTACCTAAGCTAAAACTTAGAACATTACAAAATATTAATCATGGGTACTACCCACGTTCACTAGGAATTATTACATCAAGGAAGTTATTACATTAATCATTAGGATGATATCCTAACACTTACTGATTCATCTACATGGGAAAGATCATTTCCCATTGGATTACTAGATAAGAATTAATAAAAAGTACTAGTGGAATAAGGGATCAGAGAGAGATATATTAAAGGGGATATTCCTTCATTGCATCTCATGAGCTCCTAAGAAAATTTGTCCTTAAAGTGATATATATGTCTTCCATTCCATTAGAATCTGTGTCTAGTAGACAAGGCTACTATTTCTAAGTTATTTGCCCATTACAAGTGGAATCCCTCTATAAGTTTTCAAACTGTAGTGAGATTTCACTACACTAGGCAAATCCAACCTAGAAGGAGAAATTTTGACTATAATAGTTATCCAAAGTTGAACGAGGTTAGAGGACTTGAAGCTCCTTCCATCTATGAATTAGATGATGCTAATAAAACCCTATGGATGTCAACAAGGTAGGGTCTATGCTAAAAGTTGATAACAAATTCAAAACTCTCTATTCCACAAGGTAATGTTGACCACCCAATCTAATAAAATAAAGGATGATAGCCTTTATAATGGTAACTAAGCCAAACCTTGCCATAAGTAAGAACCCCATATCCCTTTTGATGATATCTAAAAGGGATCCATTGTTGGTAGGGTTTCTATCTGTTTGATGACCACAAATTCGTACCTCAACAAAATGGGTGGATTCAAAAAATGAGTCATCCTATTTTGGTAATTGGGTTTGTAATACACCATATATCCTGGTGTAGGTACAAAATAGAACTAAGAAGATCCTAGAAAAATAAAACCCAAGAATAATAGAGGAAAAAAATAAGGGGGACAAGGTGTTGAGGCAAGGATTTAGTAAGATTATCTAGCTTGCTAGTCCATATGAATGTCACCCCAAATATTTGTGGAAAAAATAGTAAAAGGGAGCTAATTTGCAAATAACAAACAAAGGGATAAACTTAAGCACACTCATTAAATGAATAATTCTAGTAATCCTTGTATGAAAGCAACTTTAAAGTATCAAGAATCAAGCAAGGAGTAGGCCAACAACAAAAAAAACATTCACTAGACTCAAATATGATCAAGAAAGTAGCAATTGAAACTCTAGTTAATATCCAAGATTGAAAAACTTGAAACTCTGGTTAATATCCAAGCTTGAAAAACTTGTTTAAAGTCATAATTCTTCCAAGAATGTTTTTTTTAAGACTTAAGTAAACCATTAGAAATAAAAATTGCTTAAGGTTTATGTAGTAAATTTATCACTACACGTGGCATCCAAAGGTAGCCCTCCACCCGAACTAGAGTTCCAAAATATAGCCAATGCAAAGAAAATGCTACTAGAGCAATCAAGTCCTCAAAAGGAGTCTCAAGCCAAAGGTTGCTATTGTTAGGTACCTAAGTATATAACTGTGGAGATATAATATTCTATTATGGCATGGATCACACATAAAATTACAATAATATATAACATAGTGCCATATTATAATATTATGCACTTTGTAATTCATGGAAGGTGAAATACCGCATGGGTGACCTTCTAATTCATGGAAGGTGAACCATCACATATTGTATAAAGAGATATGTACCCCAATTGTAAAAAAAAGTTATATGAAGTATTCTTAGTAAGAGTCTTGGCTCAAGGAGCTAGAGATCTTGTGGAGTGATTCCTTCCATAAGGAGTATTCTTGGAGTTGCCCTACCTCAAGGGTATTATATTTCTCTATTTTATTGTGTGGATTGTTATTGTGGAATTTACTGGTGGATGCATGTTTGATATTTCTAAATATTGGTGAATTATTTTTTATTATAAGAACAGAGGTTGATAATAATTGCTATCAGAGCAATGAATTTGGTAAAGTGGAGTTGCTTTTGCAAAGCTAGGAATTGTTTTAGAAAAACATCATAATCCAATGTGGGCCATATTTATTTTAGCGATCATTTTAAGAATATTGTTTTTTCAACATATAGATAATTTCAAGTACTATAAAAATAACCACTCATTGGTTAAATTCTAGCAAGTATTGAGGAAGTTATGACTTTTTGAAGTTGGGTTATTTATGCTCTTTTTTGGATGACAAAAGTTTTTTAGCAATACTTTTCAGAAGCTTTTTACACCATTGTGTAGATTATTTTGAATACTACAAAAATGATTACTCATTTGTCAAATTTTGATAAGTATTGAAGGAGTTACAACTATTTGAAGTTGGGCTTTTGAGGTTGTTTTTGGGTTGTGTGAAAAATTCAACAAAGGAAAAAAATTCATATATCCCATTCCGGGTAAGCAAATCAATTGTCATTTTTTTGTACCAAATAAAATCTACAGATTTCATTGTTTGAAGAAAGAAATAGATGAAGTCTCATAAATTTTATTTTCAAGAATTTTCTACTATTTAAAACCCTATTTGATTTAGGAAAAATATTTATTTTGGGTTGAGGTCATGGAGTTGCTAATATTTACAAGAAAGGATGATAGTAATGCTTGGGAATGGTGGAAATTTTTTAGTCTCTAAATTCTTCTAATTTTTTTATGGAGATGTGAGTTTTATACTTATTTATAAGGGGAAGCTTTATCTTGGTTTATGGACTTTGCTAGTGCCCATAATATTACATACACATGGGAATAAATTGAAGTTGTATCTTTAAGCAAATGGAGATCATAGGAAAAAAATATTAATATGCAGGTAAAGAAAAACACATCTTTGGTATCCGATAGAACAAATAGTGGTTAGAAAGAATTGTAGAAATGTAAAAAATTTATTTTGCAATTTCATGGTTACATCAAAAATCAAAAAATTATTGCCTCCATAAACCCTAACAACGGGCATAACTTTATCAATAGGGACTTAGATAATAGTTTGCACATTCTAACAAAAAAAAATTGAAATATAAAGCTTGAAGGTGAGGATGTTCATATTTTTGAAGATTTGAATATCACCCTGGATAAATATGTTTTACATTTATAGTTTTATGCTATTAAGATGGGTGATATGGATATTTTTCTAGGTTATACTTGGTTGCATTCTTTAGACACTATTATCATAAATGTGCAAAATAAATTTATGAAATTATGGTATAGAAGAAAGAAGATAAATTTGCAATATATTTCTTAGCTTAGAGAGCAAGGATCAAGGGAAAACAATGAAACCATTGTAAAGGAGTATATTGAAGAACAAGAAAAATAATTTAAAGTAGTATTTGAGGAGGCAGTAGTAGAGATCAAAGATGAAGCTAAAACAAATCTCAAAAATGAACCAAAATAGAGGATTGAGAGAAAATATCATAAAATAAAGACACAAAATATTGAAGCACATCACGATCCACATTACCATGAGAGACAACAATCATAAAAATAGGATAAAGAGGATCTAAGGAGCTATGATGGACATACATGGAACACAAGGATCAATTATGGATATTCAATTTGTGCATGGGCAAATTTGTGTCATCACAGACTACCATCACTCATGATTTCACTTGGATGGAGGAATAATTAAAATTGGTACCAATTAACAACATTGCTTAGAAGATTATATTATTTAGTTTTTTCTAATGTTTTGAGGATGATTTTTTTTTTGTAAGGGGAATGGAATGTTAGGTACCTAAGTATATTAATATGGGGATATAATATTGTATTATGGCATGGGTCACACATAAATTATAATAATATATAACATGGTACCATATTATAATATTATGCACTTTGTAACTCATGAAAGATGAACCACCATATGGGTGACCTTCAAATTCATGGAAGGTGAACCATCATATTCTTATATAAAGAGAGATGTACCCCCATTTTTAAAAGCATGTTATGTGAAGCATTCTTGGTAAGAGCCTTGGCTCATGGAGTTGGAAACCTTATGGAGGGATTCCTTCCTTAAGAAGTATTCTTGGCATTGTCCTACCTAAAGGGTATTAACTTTCTCTATTTTATTGTATGGATTGTTATTGTGGATTTTTGGTGGATGCACATTTGATATTTCTTAATTTTTGTGAATGATTTGTAATAATGAGAATAGATGTTAAAAACAACTACTAAAGTTTAGTAATTAGGCCCTAAGAGATAAGAAATAATAGGATAGGGAGGATATAGAAAGGTGATGGTGTCTCAAAAGTTGTTCCATGCATGAGATATTGGTCATTTAAAACCCAAGAAATGATTGATCGATGAATGCATCAATCAGATCGAGTGAAAGGTCAAGAAGGAAAAGGACTTAGTAACTAGGTGAACATGGGAATGGTCTCAATATTGACAATGAGGTTTCCCTAACAAGAAAAGGTTAAAGCCACCTAAGCTTAGGTTTCCACGAATAGAAGAGACCCATTAATGGTAGCTCTAAAGGGTGTCACTTTGCTTGCAAGACATTTATGATAATTAGACCCCAGATCAGCTCTGGATCTATAAGAATGAATGTAGCACAATACCTCAAGCTTGAAAAAAAAAGAAGACATTGACATTCCCACTCAGGATAGTTAGAAGAAAATTTTGAATTTTAAATTTAGAGTTAGGTTGTATAAATATTCAATTTTGTATCTAGGAGGAGGAAGAGCAATATTTTTATACTAATATCAGGCCTTAGGGTTTTTCTCTCATCTCCTTTTGGGTATCAATCTAGAATTGAGCCTTGAGTCAAAACATGTATAGGCCTTCAAGCCTCTTTCATTTTCCATATAATTACAAAAGTGCTTGCAAATATAAATATAGGGAGCTATGACTACTTAAATGTATATCTTGATCTTTGTATGTATGTATCTTTGCATGCTTGGTTGTGACTAGTATCTACCCTAGCCTTCATAATAAAATTAATAGATGAACAATATAATGACTTGAAATCGTTTTCACTTCTAACTATCATGTTTTGATACATGTGTTTACCAATCCCATTAGTAATCAAAAGGAATCTATAACTCTTGACACATTGCAACCTATAGTTTAGGCTAGTTAGTTTTACCACTTCCTTCTATCCCTTTTCCTAGATTATAACTCGATAGGATAGGTTAGAGTAGGAGAAGAGCATCAAGAGCACATCTAAAAAAGAATCCAACCTTGATAAAAAACTTAAAGGTTATCCTTGAATTCACATCCCACTCTTCTTATATTTATGGATTATGTGCTTCATGCATGGCGTGAGCACTAGACACACCTAACAACTATAATATGTGGTGATTGTACCCAAAGCATAAGACCAAAACAATCCCTGATCATTTTGGGTCACTAACACTTACATGTGTTGTCACTTAACCCTATCTCTAAATATTGCCATAAGTTTGATATTATAGGTGTCCTCATGGTTGCATGGGATTATCGCTTGTGGGATTGAAAACTTGGATTATGGTTATGAAAATATTCTCTCCCTAGTACTTGTCTCAAACTCATTGGAGATATTGGCTATGCTTAGTTACATGTATATAGTTATTTTATTTGTATTGGTTGTATAGGATTAAAATGGGCCTTATCCATATTATATTATGACCATGTTACCATGGTATTTTAGCAAACCATATTATAGTATTATAACTAACAATTTTGCTTGTATTTTTTAGTAAGATTTAAACCCTAGTATCCATATTAAGAAACCATGTTTTTAACTACTTAAGATCATGTCATTTGATCTTATAATTATATTTTTTTGTTATTATATATAATTTTATCTAATTTCTAGAGTATTCTAAAAAGGTGAAATTAAACATATATGTAATCACAAGTCTACCCTACAAACATTATATTCATACGGAGAAAATTAAAAACATTGTTAGAACAAACACTTAATAAGAATTCTCTATTAGTAAAATAGGTCATATACAAAAAGAACGACAAGCACCTTATATGGGAAACACACTTAATTATTTTATAAGTTTTTAAATCCAAAATCAAGTAGTTAGCTTTGTTGAATTTCCTTTATAAATGGAATCCCACATTATACACTATTGGACTTAGCATTTTGTTCATGTGTTCTACATTATGCATTCCACACAAAAGTTTAAAGTTGAAAAAAATATTGATCATTGAGATCATGGTAACAGTAAACTTAAAGGGTGATTTTATTTTTCTATTAAGATTATCTCACATTAACATCCATAATATTTAAGAGGTGATCAAAACGTGTAATTAACATACCCTATTTAACTAGTAGACCATCATTGGATGGGATTCCAAAGATGTTGATCTTCACATGAAATTGATTAAGTTGGTTGAAATTTTTCATTTCCACATGTCTACAATTGGGATAGGTAAATCATGAGTGCTTATGTTTACATATTTACTGTACAATGGATCATGAAGTTATAGACCATTCCTATAAAATATTCAAGAAGGCAAATATCAACATAAACAGAGAGCATTGTGCCTAACTTTGATTTTATCATTTTTTTAGTATGTCCAATTATCCATTTTACTTGATATAAAACATATCTCATCCAAATCTATAGTGTAATACTACTAGTTGTGTCATTTGGAACTTGTATGAAACAAAGGCCAATTAGTCATCTCTCCTTTTACAATATAACCCACTTGCATCTATGTCAAACTATTCACTATTGCTTACCACTAAAGGAATTACCCAAGAATCCAAACCTAATAAGAGGGTTATGCATAAAGGGCCAGACCCAAAATGTATTTATAAAATAGGGAAAATTAGTTTCAAAATCAAGGAAAATATTATCAAAACTTAGGAGACATGGTGAAATAACTTTTTTTCATAAAAAATATAAAAATGTGGTGAATTTATCGTAATATTTTAAAAAACTCGAACGATAGATGATACATAGCAAAATAACACAAAATAGACAATAGATGAAAACATAGGATAATAGACAACATAATAAATGTCGATAGATGATAGATGCCACCTTTGGATGATAGACATTAGACAACACAATTTTATACAATGGAAAATAGAAAAAAAACATTGGACAATGGATAACAATATTGGATAATATACAACAAAATAATAGATGACAGGCAGTAGGAGGAAATATTAGATGATAGACAATAAAATAATGATTGATAGATGATAGGTGACAATATCAAATGATAGGAAATAATATCAGATGATATACAACAAAATAATTGATGACAAACAAGAGATAGAAAAATAATAGATGATAGACAAGACAACAAAACAACTAATGATAGATGATATATAGTAATATAATGGATGACAAATGATAGACAACAACATAACGAATGATGAACGATAGACAAAAACATAACAGATTATTGAGGATGGATAGAAACATAATAGACGATGGATAATAAACAACAACATAATGAATTATTGATGATAGACAACAATATAACAAGCGACAGATAATATACAATATAATGGGCAATAAAATATAGACAATAACATAATAAATGATATATTATAGACAAAAACATAATGGATGACTAATGATAGACAACATAATGAATGATAGATGATAGAAAATAGAATATTGAATGTCTAATGATAGATATCATCACATTGGATGATAGATAATATATAGCAGCATAATGAATGATAGATGCTTGGTAGCATCACCTACAACTAGTCCAATTAAATGTACCATATGTTGAACATGTATTTACTTCACACATGCAAACTTCTATAAAAAGACATGAACAATATTTTTTTTTTTTTCCATCGTAGAGCACATTGGAGCAAAATAAAACCTTCCTTCAGAAGCCCTAATACTCTAAAATCCCTTATCCTCTAGAATCCTTAATCCTCTATTAGCCCTCATGGCTACCTCTTCCTCCCATATTGTTTCAAAAAATTCTTTTAGAAATGTTGTTTGCCCATCCCTTTTTGAATTTTTGACCACATCCAGATATGATACCACATAGATCAAAGACTTTGGTCTTCATGGACTACTATCCATGCCCTAGTACAACATAGACACCAAATTATTGCAAATAATTATCTTGTACAATGATGATGGGTCAATTGTGAAGGTTAAAATCGATAGTAACCTGTCATTCACAATGGAACCCTTGAATGTTTAGTAACTGATGGAATTGTTGCAAAAGAATATTGATCCCATGTTTTCAAAGTTCATTTTAACTAACCAGGAAAAATGATACCTAGAGATCAACTTTGGCCTCTCAGTAGAATATTTGATAGGTACATGTAATATTTTTCAATTTAAAAACTTTTATATAAAATTATTAGGTAATAATAATAATAATTATTATTATTTTGTAGTTCAAAGCACCAAGTCTAGAAGGGGCTTAAATATTGCAAGTGTTACAAAAAAGTTCCTTCATGCTTGAATTTTATTCTTTCAAGAAAGACTTGTTTTGCTAGGAAGAACATCAAACATACTATTGTGGGCGTTGGCCTATTTGGTGCGGTGTATTGGCCACAACAAATTTTACTAGAGAACATATATCTCAAATTACATTAAAGGGGATAATCCTAAATGCCCAAAGAAGCAATAATACCTTTGTCACATCCATAAATTTTATTCTTTGTTTTATTATGAAGCATATTATAATGTGTAGGACACCTTGATACTGACTACACTACACCCAAAATTGAGTGCTATTGGCATGACAGTCCAAGAGATGCAAGTAAATTTATTTTTTTGAATAATAATATTATTATTATATTTAAAAAAATTTATAGTTTTTAAAATATTTGCTTGAAATTGAATGTAGAGAAGAGCATCCTCTTCTTCTACCATAAGGGAGGCTGCTATACAGGGTCATTTCCAAGAAGCTACTAGATATTTTAAAACACTATAAAAAATGACACCTCTAGCTAAAATTTCTACAAAAGATTTTAGGTCTTCCTCCCCTGTTTCTCGTGCACCACCATTAATTACAAGAAATATTTTAGATGATGTTGAAGAAGTCAACCAACCAATGGTAGGTAAAGTTACTATTTGAAACTTTTGTTCAATATTATATATTTTGTTTATTTAAAATTATAACTAGTTCTAATGAAAATTTTAATGTTTTTCAGGGCAACGTTGAATGGAAGCAATGATACAGGATTTATAGGTCTCATATTCCATCGATAAGTCTAGTTATAATAAATTAAATTTTATTGCATTGTTTTTACAATTGTTTTAAATAAAATTTTGGTGTAATATTTTAGAGAAGTTGGCTCAATTAACATGAAAAATATGAACAAAGATGTTGCCATCACCTCCACCACACCCATAGTTCATGAGAGGTCAACAACGTATGTGTGGAAAGCAATTATTTCCTATAAGGAGTTAGGGAGGAGCAACAAGCCATACCATATTAAATTTCCTAACTTTTTCTATTGGAAATATTTCAAGCTTGCATGAAATTTCAGATTTGGCAAATCCTCCACTTGATGAGGATTACCTTTTTTAGGGAACAATTCCTAACTCTGAAGGGTTTATTGTCATTGATGTGCTTCATGATCTAGAACAACAGACTAAAGGGTTTGTTGTTGTTGCACAATGCTCATACCCTCCCCTCCCAATTGGTGATGCCTTACCTTTTTTTATTAATTGATAATTATGAATAAATTGTCAAGGTAAATGTGTTGCAAGATATTGCAAAAATAAAAGAGTGGGAATATCAGGCAAAAGTTTTGAGAAAGGAAATAAATTTCCAATATAATTATTTTTCAAAAAGATAGGATACTCTTTCATTAGTGGATAATGAACTAAAAAAGCTTGATGCAATGTTACATCAAGTTAAAATTGGAAAGGTAAAGTCAACCTATGTATATAATGATGACATTTTGAATATTCTTTTGAATAGATTAGAAAACCTCACTGTCAAATCCCATGCATATTTTAGTCAATGGGCTATGGAAAAGAAGAAAGTAGAAGTAGTAGAGGCAATAAGTTGCTAAGGTAAGGCATATATTTATGCGTGAGAATTATTTATTCTAATTTTTCTCTATATTTGTCAACTGACATTTTTTTTTTCAGTTCAGTTTTGATAACCTAAAAAAAGAGGTTAACAACTTGATTATACATCTAAACACTATGAAACAAAACCTACGAGCGATTGTTAAATTAAAGGAACGATTACAAATAATAAAAGATAACAACATGTTTCAAAATATCATTGAAAAACACAATTTAGACCTAGAAATCTTGCTTAAACAACACCAAAAGAAATGCCTTTAGCATCACAATAAGATCTGACAAAAGAAGAAAGGGTGTTGTTGATGGGTTTGGAAACAATACAGGAAGGCCTGAAATTAACTAGTGCACTAGAGGAGCAAGCTATTGAGGAAACACAACCTCAACCTCAAGAACATCCAAAAGATGTTGCAGGCCCCATGTAGATGTTATAAGAAAAAGGTTCTATATTTGACTAAAACTTTTGTTGTATAGTAGTCAACATTTTTGTAAATTTTAATAATATGTTTTTCAAATTAATAAAAAATACTTTACAAAATTTGTGTTTTCTATCTTGTTATATGTGTTCAATCTTGTTACCATAGATATATCATGCAAATTTCTTCTAGATTAGTTGTAACAGGTGACTAATAAATGGTATAATTTGCATACAAAGAGTAAATAAATTGTTACCATAGATATTATTGAATGAATAAGTAGAAAATGAATAAAAAATGGATGTAACATCATGGTTTTATAACTCTAAACAATAACAATACAATAACAAGGTTTACATATAAAATATAAAATTTTAAGAATATATACAAATAATCCAATAATAGGCTATGATATAAAACATAATTTTTTTTTAATATAGATAATCCAATAATAACATGAGATTTTAGAATATAGATAATCCAATGAACAACTAATAACAAATATTGTGAAATATATCAAAATATTTTAATCATAAAAATATTACAATTGAGGTAGCTAAAATAAACATTTGCTCAGATTGTCGAAAATCATCTATACACAACTTATCTTTGTATCTCTACAATCTGATCACTACAAGTATCATTATACTCATTATCATGAGTATTAGTGACACATCTTCTATCTACTAAATATTTTTAAAATGCCAAAGCTCTATCATAAGGATAATTTTCTAGCGCATAAGATGACACATATATTCTCAAACAAATTATCAAAATTTTATCCAACTTGTTATGAACTTTAGATTTTACAAAAGATAAAATCATTGTTTGACATAATTCATATAAATAAAAATATTCACTGATGGTATCTTGTAAGACACTATATGGATACAATTTATTTCATAGACATGTAATAAAACCTGACTCATGAGGGTTAGTAAATTGTGAATTTTGATCAACCATTATCATTCCAAAATGGTCTGATTGTTTTGTTAAAAGTTATTTGTTGAGAATACCATTGATTTCAATTCCATTGACTTCTACAGATTTAGTTAAATGTTTATCAAGTGTATCCATGTATTTGATAAAAAACTTACTTATATTATTGTAGTGACCACAAGGATCCCAGAACATTAGGTTAACAACACCCATGACCTCAAGAAATTCATCACTTTAAAAATGATCTTTTATTTCTCTTGTTAAGGTTTTTGCTATTTTTATTAATTTAATATTTGTATTGTGTAGAACTACATCAAATTTGATGTATGTTATAAGCATTTGTTCAACATCATCTATAGCTATATGTGATCGCCTTTCAAAATAATAGAAAGGTATTTTATTTTCGTGAACATTAATACATAAATGATCATTAATGTTGAATTTTAAAAAGCTTTTTGGATCATTTATGTTTGTTAAATTTATCCAACTCTCAAACAAGGGATGTGTAAAACTTTCTCATGACAAGTACAACCTGCCAATATGCACACACACACACACACACACACACACACCCCCCCCACAATATATATAATTTATATATATATATATATATATATATGCTTTCTCATCTTGATGAAATTGACAATATAAATGGATCTTTGTTGTGCAAGTTTAATCAAAATATTCATTTCTTGCAACATTGGAAGAATACCACATAATGTAAGAAGTGTTTCCAAGTCATTCATATAATATAGCAAATATTTTTCCTTATCAAATGCCCTATGATTTGCATACATAAACTCTTATAAGGATTGATATTCTTTAAAAACTCTTTTTGTAGGTTTAAACAATGAAATCTACCTAGTATCTACATATTTTAATAATTTTCTACTGTCAATAACTCCTAGTGCAAACTGTTGAAACTCTGTAAATATTTTTGGACTACATGAAAAATAAGCACGTATTTCATGAACAAGTTCTTCAATTCTCGCAACATTTTCAAATGTGCTCACAATTCTATATGCAAGATTCATTCTATGATCCACACAATGAATGTGGATAAAATATGGAGTAATTAATATCTAAAGTCAAACACTAAGACCATTTCTATGTCCTTGCATTGTAGCAACATTGTCAGCTTTAACACATATTAACTTAGTGGCTATTTTTATATCATCCATTTCTACAATATCCTTTAAACTACTTACAACAACATTGTAAAGGTTTTTTGCACTACAAAGTTTGACCATTTTATGTATTGCTAATAAATGAGGTTGTCTTATGTGATTTTACAATGTGTAAAATACATGCAAATCCAAGATGTGTTGTCAACAATAGTAACATTATCAATTGAGAGTAAAATGAATTTTGCATGTTTTAATTTCTCTTTAAGGTCCTCCTTCTCAACCAGTGAGAGACATTTTTCTATTTTCTAACCATTTTGATATGACCAATGGGCACTAGGAAGGTTCTGCATATTAAATAGTTGAACTAGATGTTTAAAATCAATAAAATTGAACATAGGTCTAGCTTTTTTTTTTTCAGAATGGTATAAAAAATAGCAAACTGTAATCTTTTAGAAGCTAAAGTGGTCTTATAAATTTTTTGAAATTGGGCTTAAATCATTCCACCCTTCTCAACAAGAGATTGTTGTTGTTTCATTTCCTTGTCATATTCCTATGCATATCTCATATGTATGCATTTTGATGCATCTTTTCACCTAATTGTTTTCTTAATTATTCCATCAATTTCTTTTACTATTACATAAACTTTTCCATAATATTTTTCTATTGTGTCTAACTTAAGTTGCATCTTATGATACTTTTCTAGTTTTCAACTATAAATCATGCATCTAAATTCTATTCTTTGATTGTACTAGCTCAATAAATAGATATGTTTATGACCATTCAAGATAAAACATTCTATCAATAATCCACCTAGTTAACTTTCTATGTTTAGGTTTCCAAGTAGAATATTCTTAGGAAGTTTGGATTGTATTAGAAGATCATTATTTTTGGTTGCATGGCAGTTTTAGGAATCTCTTCAAGTGGTTGTTGCATCTCATTGTTAAAAAAAATTCATGTGGGGGCATTTCATCCTTGGGAAGCATATCAGGGTCAATAGTGTTTTCTGCATACAAAGGTATTCTATATCATTTTTGTAATAACTTATAAAAATTAACTGTTTAGTATGTAAAATGAGAATGTAACTTGAATTTACGTAGAGTTTGATGGCTCACTCAATTTTAAAATATGGTTAAAGTATTTTAGGATATTCTTTTTAATAAAAGATTGATTTCTTTTCTCTCCATTACAAGTAGGCACCATTGTACCTATATAAAAAAACATTTTATACTAGAAAATGAACATGATGTTAAAAAATGATGAAAATTCAACTAAAATAAGGTAAATTATCACTTGTCAAAATTCCTTGCTATATATTGCCTCTCCTAAAGCCTTACTATCTATAAGTTATTCTATCAACCAATCGTGCTTATTTTCTTTGTTGTTTATCATCTATTCCATTAGTTGACCATCCTTGCTTTTCCTGCTATCTATCACCTATTCCATTAGTCGATCATCCTTGTTTTCTCTATTGGTTATTGTCTAATCCACCAATTGATTGCCCTTGTTTTCCTTGTCTATCGACTATTCTATCAATCAATAACCCTTGTTTTCTCTGTCGTCTATCACTTATTGTATCAATCAATCATCCTTTGTTTTTATTTTATTATTTTTCACCTATTATATTAGTCAATCATCCTTATTTTCCTTAGTCTATCATCTATTCCATCAGTAAATCATCCTTGTTTTCCTTTCTATCTATCACCTACTCCATCAATCGGTCATCCTTGTTTTCTTTGTTGCATGTCATCTATTCCATTAATCAGTAGCCCTTGTTTTTCTTGTTGTCTATTGAATTTTCTATGAGTTGATCATCATTTTTTCCTACTATTTATCGTCTATTATATCAGTCTATCATCCTTGTTTTCCTAGTTGTTTGTTGCCTATTATATCAATTGATTAGCCTTATTTTCTCTATTATCTATTGATTATTATATCAATTGATCATCCTTTTTTCTCTATTGTTTGTCTGCTATTATATTAGTCGATCATCCTTGTTTTCCTGGTTGTTTGTCATTTACTATATCATTCAATTGTCCTTATTTATTCTATTGTTTATTGTCTATTCCATCAACAAATCATCCTTGTTTTCCTTTTTGTCGATCACCTGTTCTATCAGCCATCTCTATTGTTAGCCACTCATTTTTTGCTACTATAGATTGTTTTAAAGGAGCATGAATGTTTTAGATGTATGAGTATCTTTGTTGTGTTAGGTATATATTCTAGTGTATAAGAGGTAAATTTGATAGGATAAATAAAATTATTTATAATTTCAAGGTGAAAAGGTCCAAAATTTAGGCAAGAGTGTTGGTGATTTAAAATAAAAATGGTGAAATTATTATCAAAGAAGGGTGAGCCGACCTAAAAAATATTTTACTCCTAAATATATACTCACCATTTTCAAAATTTGAAAATCCTAATATTTGTGAATTAATGATGATTCACCTCTATGCATAACCCTGCCTAAGTATTTTCATGATTAGAAAAAATACAAATCGTATTTTAAAATTTATAAATAATATTTCTTATAAAATTGCTACACTGGGTTTACATGTAAATAGAGCATTTTGTATGAATTTCTTGATCTTGAATTTACACTTCGAGATGGTAAATTATTGATAGCCTATTAAAATATTTACACTTGTATAAAATTGCTTAAAAACTATACAAATGATCTAGTTGGAGGAGGCGTTGATTGGCTTCTCATCCACACTAGTGTTAAGATTTAGTAGATATTAACCTTGTTGAGAAAATCACAAAAAAATTGGTGGAATCGTGATTTTTTCGTTGGTCGATTCAGTCAGCAAACTATCATTTCATTGACGATTTTTTGAAAAATTGGCATCAACAATATTTTGCTGATTTTTTCAAAAGATCAACAAAAAATCTCGAGTTTTTTTGTTTTAATAATTATTTTTTTCTTATTTCTTTTAAATTGTGGCTGATTTAGAATTTTTTTAATGCAAACCCATTTTTCAGCTTTTAATGTTTGAACTTTAAATTTTAAAGTTAAAACCCTAAATATAAAACCCTAGTTTAGGGTTTAGGGTTTAGGGTTTTTTTCCCTGTCTTCTTAAGTAAACATTGCTGCCTAATAACTATGTATGCAAGCCCATTTTTCAGATGTTAATGTTTGAAACTTTGAAGTTTATGTTAGAAAATAAATGTTACGAGCAAGCAAAACAATAACATAGAGATTTTTACGTGGAAACCCTGTAGTGTGTAGGTAAAACCACGAGGCAATGGAAGCTTCTGTATTTTATTGATTTCGATAATTTTTTTTTACATTCGCTAACTTATTATATAAGGGGTCACTCCTATTTTATAGAGAAACAAAGAAAGACTCAAAAAAAAAATTGTTTTCTTTCCTAGGTACCCCATTGCGACCCCCTCGATGCGCCCCACACATACGAACATTGCGTACGGAGGGATCACTATAAGCTACACCACCATGCACCTCGTTGCTGAAGAACATTAGAGATTTGGATATTGACTTCACCTCCTAGGAGATTTATGCGGAAGGGTAGTGAATAAAACATATTTTGCGTTGTATATGGTATTTCCAAAGTTGGTTTGGGAGGTATAAGGTTAGAAAAATTAATATTATTTTTTGGTTTTATTAAAGTGTAATGGAGAGAAAAGGGTGTATGGTGTTGACAATGATTTAAATGCTTATTAGAGATTTGGATATTGACTTCACCTCCTAACAGTTTAAACCCTAGGCCCTAGGGTTTGGGTTTAGGGTTTGTTTTTTTTTTCTCTTCTTTTTTGAATAAATAAGTAAATATTGCTGCCTGGTAACTATGTATGCAAGCCCATTTTTCCCATTTTCAGATCTTAATGTGGACCTATTGAGGCATTTTGACACTTTGTAATATGTACCTTTTCATATTATAAACAATACAATATGTGTGTTTTCACTTTCATGTATACTTATAGCTTGAGTCTTGTATGATGTCTTGACTTTGTTGCTTTTATTGCAATTTTTGATTTGCATAATGTTAATTTATTGTAATAAAATAAAAATCTAATTTTTTATCTGCCTATTCACTCCGATTCCTATTTTCTCAACTATGAATGTTAATACAAATACAAAGCTTTCCAACATCGTTCTACCTAAAAATTATATATATATATATATATATATAAAAAATCAATTGTCCCTATGCAAGGATAAGATTCTTCTATGGAGAAATTCCATTGTTGGAATTGTGTTGCACTAGAGATTGATGAATGTCACTATGTCAGAGATTCGAGTAAAGGTAATGAGTGAGACTTAACTGCTGTAGGTGGTGGGGTACAAAACTCCAATAATGCAGTAGCCCCTCAAAATAATAATATGATTATAGTTCCTATGGGACTTTGCAGGATTTTGTGGATTATAAAAAAAATTATACAGAAATCTTCCTATAGAAGTTGAATCTCTGCAATAGATTATAAATTTTGATATTGGAACTGGACTTGATAATGCATTATCAATTTTCGAATTGGGAATTCACTTGATAACAATTACAGTATAATGTAGTAGATATCTGTTCTCCAAAGTGCACAAGCAAAATGGATAACCAGTATAATTGGCACATATTTACTCTGCTTTTTTAAGTTTGGGAATAGATTTGCACTCTTGATTCCCAGCAGTTTGGTATCCCGAGGTCCATTTCCTGCACGTCCTAGTTTCTACTGCCTAGGGTAGCCTAGGGTGGTGATTTTTAAAACTATAAATTAGCAACATGTTGGCTGTATCTCTTTAATAATTTCAAAACACATTATTTGCAGTGAAATGAGTGAATTTAAAATAATAGGGTTTGTATTTTTACTTGGCAACTTTTGCATGTTATATTATTATTTTTTTTCGAGATCTCTTTTGCCTAAGAAATATTCCTTTGGATGAGTGCCTATCCAATATTTTGATCCTTACAGAAGGAAATGACGTGTAGAAGAAATAAGATGATTGACACGTAAAATTTATTTATTTTTAATTTGGGTTGTTACCGTCACCTTTATAGCTGCAGCATAATGATTCAGACAAATCGGTGCTGCTGTGCTTACATTTTATTTGATATAACATAGTAGAAGTCTAAAATCTCGCAAAATCTAATAATCTAACGTAGAAAATTATTACCCAAAAACAAAAACAAAAGAAATAACATGAAGGAAGTCAAATATTTATTTATTTATTTATGTAAATTTTAATTCATATTTAAAGCATCACTTTTTCATGTTTATATATATAAACCAGAGCTGACCATTCACAACTCTGCAGTCTCGACCCAATTAAAAGGGACTCAATTGCTGCCAAGAGAGAAACCACCTCAACTCCTCAACTCGAACTCGTCGATCCGGAGAAATAAGAGATGGGACTCGACCTTGGGGAGATGCCCCCTTTCTCAATAGCTCTTCATTAATAAAGCTTGACCTCTTGTATTAACCCTCGACCCTCTGCTTAAAAAAAAAAAAATCCAGCCGGCCTCATCCCCAGCCTATCCTAGTTTTTAAGTTTAAAATATTATCTAAACCACAATCACTAGTATCTATGAGATTTAAAAGTATTTTTTTTTTATTGTGTGGGTGAGATTAACACACCCCAAAGTTACATATCCGCATGCATGTGAGGGGGAACCTGGGACCTCCCTTTTCCTAAAAGTTTTACACAACCCACTTCCTCAAACTCCCCCACGTCACCAGATTAAAAGTAAAATTTACCGGCTTCAAACTCCTGCATCATATTTTGCACTGATCTAGTTTCTTTTTGCATCATTTTTAGAATATATATTTTTTAACATGTAGATTATTCTGAATATTATAAAAATGATAGTTCATTTATTAAATTATTTTTTAGAATATGTTTTTTAATAAGTAGATTATTTTAAGTATTATAAAAATAATATTTTATTTGTTAAATCTGATAAATATTAAAGAAGTTATAGTTGGAAGTTTGGTTATTTATATTATTTTTTCGCTAACAATTTTTTTCAAAAGAAAAAAATTTATAGCAATTTTTTTAGCAGTATTTTTCACATCTTTGTGTAGCTTATTTTAAATACTACAAAAATGATTGCTTCTTTGTTAAATTTATAACAACTATTGAAGGAGTTACAACTATTTAAAGTTGAATTTTTGAGGCTATTTTTGGGTTGTGCAAAAAATTTGGCAAAGGAAAAAATTACTCATATATCCCAATCTCGGTAAGTAAATTAGCTATCATTTGTTTTTTTTTTTTTATTTGTGGAAAACATCCCAAAAGGGATGCCACTTTCGGGTAAGACCCAAGGAGGTAGGGGTATCTATTCCACCAAAAATGCCCAGGACTCGGACCTGGCCTACCACCTTTGACATACTCAAGGAGCAAACAAACACACAAAACCAATTTAAAAATAAGTAAATAACAACAAAAATAATAAAATAAAATAAAAAACATGCTCCTTGAGTGTGTCAAAAACAAAAGCACAACCAAACACGCACAATAAGATAAAAGAAACCACAACACAAACCACATAGAAAAACACAAGAACCACATAACAAAACACAAACAAGACAAAAACAACAGAACACTACAAAGACATAACCCAAAAAAAACATGAAAAATAAACACAACCAAAACCTAAAAAATAAAATAAAAATAAAAATAAAAAACAACCAACAACAGACAATAAACAAAAACAAAAAACATAGAAAACACTCACACATAAAAACACGAAATAACACAAACAAAGAGAAACCCAAGAACAAGAATGAAAAAAACACAAGAACAATAACAAAAAACATTAAAAAAAAACAAAACAACAAAAACACAAGAACAACAAAAAACAACACAAAGAACACAAAAACAAAACAAAACAAAAGAACCCACCCACCTTAAAAAACTAAACAAAAAAAAAAAAGAAAAAGAAAAAAAATTGAACATAACAATGACCTATCTAGACCAGAAGACTATTAAGGCAAGAATCAACAGAGGAAACAAAATAAAGAATAGAATGAGCTAGGGAACTAAAAAAAACTGAATGAACCAAAGAGAAGCAAAAAAAAAACAAGAAGAAACTAGGTACCTTAAGAACTGGAGCCATCCAAAGAAATGATAGAAAGAAGAGCTTCCCTAATTTGAGAAGCCCACCATATAGGAGGGTGGCCATAACAAGTAAGATCACCTTTGTCCAAAGCCCAATTAGCTAAAGCATCAACACTCTTGTTTTGATCTCGACCACATGATTGTAATCAACTTTCAAAAATCCCATCTGGATTAATTGAATCTTCTCAATAATTCTTTTTATTCTCCAATCCACCTTATGATTCTTAGAAGGAGTCTTCAAGAGATTAATCATAAGTTGAGAGTCAGACTCAACTAACACCTTTTCCCATCCAACCTTAGTAGCCTCCTGAAGGCCTCTGAGGATACCATACCCCTCAGCAAGGTTATTGGAAAGAATACCCAAATTCTCAGCAAAAGTAAAAACCAGGGAGCCATCTGAAAGTCTACCAATTCCTCCCACACTGGCTTTTCCAGGGTTCCCTCTAGAGGCTCCATCGGTATTGACTTTTCCAAAATCCTTAGGAGGAGGTTGCCAATTTCTAGTCCTATCCATCTTACTAATACTCACATTCCCTTTAAGTTGGTTGCCCTTAGAAGATTTAATCTTCAATCTTTGCATCACTTGATCCCATCTTTGGTGGGAGTTTTGGGGGTGATTAAGGAGTTGATGGACTGATTCAACTAAGTTGGCTATGGTATTTTGCCAAATATAGTGAATATCCTTCCTATCTTGATTAAAAATTTGGTTGTTCCTTTCATTCCAAATATTCCAAAGAAGAATGGTAGAACCCATCCAAACTAACTGCCTAATAAAATGATCAACACCCTCTTGATTAGGCCAATCCCTCCAAAGTTGTTCAAAAGTAAAAAAATTGGACCACTGTAAGCCAAGTAAAGTGGCCATTCTCCTCCATAGCTCAGAGGCTAAAGTACACTCAATAAAAATATGGTTGAGATTTTCTACATTCTCTTCACACATTTCACATCTAAAAGGGCCATGAAAACCACGCTTCATAAGTTGCTCACCAGTAAGCACCCTACGATGCAATAAAAGCCAATTAAAGAACCTCACCTTAGGCCAGAGATTTTGAGCCCACAATCGAGAAAATATGTCAGAAGAATGGTTGGGATTATTATGGCATAAGGTCAAATAACCTTGAGCAACTGAATACTCACCCTTAGTAGTGTTGTTCCATCCAAAACAATCTTTTTCATGGGACCAAGAGAGGGATCTCATATGAAGGATGCCTTGGATATCTTGTCTTTGCCTTTCTAGGATTTGAATAGGCCAGTCCTCAATAGGGATCCAATATCTACCAACCTTTGAATTACCAGTATGGTACCGATAGTAATTAGCCACCTTTATCCAATTAGCTCGGTGAAGCTCCTCCATCCAAGGCCTCCAATCGGGAAACTGAGTTATCAAAGGCTTGTGACCATCCCAAGAATCTGTCCAAAAATTTACATGTTGACCATTATGAATGATCCAAAATAATTTTTTCTTTATCAAATCCTCACCAGTCTTAAGAACTGCTAAAATGGGAGAACCTTTGGTAGGAAGTTGATAGCGAACAAGGTCTTCAGGACTTTTGTTCTCAGCATATTTAGCACGGAGATTATTGGCCCAAAGAGCATTGGGGTTATGCAACATCCTCCAATATAATTTAGCAGCTAAAGCTTTGTTGTTATTAATAGAAGACCGGAATCCTAACCCCCCTTCACTCTTAGGAAGACATAAAGTATCCCATTTCACCAAGGCCCATTTTCTTTTCTCCTTAGTACCACTCCAAAGGAAACGATGACTGATTTGATCCAATTCTCGAAGAACAACCTTTGGGATATTCAAAATGGAAGAAACATAAATAGGAATAGCTTGAAGGACTGATTTTACCAAGGTGATTCTACCCCCAGAAGAAAGCCACTTGTTGGTCCACTTTCCAATTTTCTTCTTGACTTTGTCCAACAACCAATTCCAATATTTATTTTTCTGCCTTTGAATATTTATGGGAATACCTAAATAAGTGATTGGAAGAGAGGTCTTCTTATATCTTAATTTATCCAAGACCATGGATTCCTGTCTAGCAGAGCGGTGAAAGAAAATAACTTTAGATTTGTATTCATTGATCAACTGCCTAGTAGCCTTAGAAAAATAGCTAATGATTTGCTTAATATTAGAAGCTTCCTTAACTGTAGCTTTACCTAAAAGAGTAGAGTCATCCACAAATTGAAGATGAGAGATAGGTCTAGCTCCATGAGCAATGGTAACTCCCTCAAGGGTTTTGTTTTCCCTCTTTTTGGTTATAGTCCTACCCAAGCATTCAACAAGAATGATGAATAAATAAGGGGATAGCGGGTCACCTTGCCTAATACCTCTAGAAGATGGGAATGACTGAGAAGGCCTGCCATTGATAAGAACTAAGTAGGAAACTGAAGAGATACATCCCATAATCCAATCCATCCAATCCTTAGAGAAACCAAATTGCCTCAAAACTTTGATAAGGAAGTGCCAATCCACTCTGTCATAAGCTTTGGATAAGTCTAACCGAATGAACATGGAAGGAGAATTTTGCATATCCATGGAATGGATGGCTTCCTGAGAAAGAACTATCTCATCTACTATTTGACGTCCTTCCACATAACCCCCTTGCTCCGGGAAATAATCTTATACAAAAGAGTCTTCAACCTTTCCGCCATGATTTTAGTAATGATTTTGAGAAGAACATTACATAAAGCAATAGGTCTAAAAGCTGAGATATGATCAACCTCTTGAGCTTTTGGAACAAGAGTAATATAAGTTTTATTGATAACCTTCAAAATTTCTTTGGCTTTCTTGGCTTCTTCCACCACCTCTAATAAATCAACATGAAGGATATCCCAGAACTCTTGGTAGAACTCAATGGGAAAACCATCAGGACCTAGGGTTTTCCCTTTTTGCATTTTAAAAACTACTTGTTGAAGCTCATTGATAGTAACAGGAGTAGTCAAAATAGAGTTCTCCTCAGAAGTGATAAGAGAAGGGATTGCTTGAAGAACATTTTGTTGTGAAGCTGAGTCAAGAGGAGTAGCAACAAAAATATTGGAAAAGTAATCAACAACAATAGAGTTCATGCCATCCCAAGTATAAACAACATCTCCAGAATCTGATTTTAAGGAAGAAATAAAGTTGTGAGATCTTCGAGCTAGAAGAGATTTGTGGAAGAAATTTGTGTTTCGATCTCCTTCTTTGAGCCATTGAATTCTAGATTTTTGCTTCCATAAGATTTCTTCTCTTTTTTCCCATTCCTCTAACTGAGTTGTGAGTTTAATTTCATCTGCACTTCTCTTCTCTGTGAGGCCATCTAAACGGATTTTCTTATTCAAATTTTCAAGATGAGCAATAACTTCATGTTTTTTTTTATGAACATCCCCAAACTCTTTCCGGTTCCAAGTCTTGATTTTGGATTTAATGTATTGCAGTATTTTGGCAAAATAGAACATCTTAGTCCCATGCCTAGGTTTACCTTCCTTCCACCATTGTTGCACACGAGGTCTGAAGGAAATGTCTCTAAGCCACATTAATTGAAAACGAAAAGGAGAGAAACTCACATTGGTTTTCCACATTTCCACCATGAGTGGCCAATGATCCGAACCAACATTATTAAGAGTCTTCACTTTAGGAATGTGACCATGGATTAAGAAATTTTTAGAGAGCAAAAACCTATCCAATCTCTCCATTATACAAGCTAAGCCTTGCCTTCTATTAGACCAAGTCATAAGGCCATTATCTGAGTTGGATATCCACAAGATGGAGGTTTGCAATATATTCGCTCATGAGGTCAGTGCTTTTGTCCAAATTTCTATTTCCCCCATTTTCTCATCCAGAGAGAGGATGGTATTGAAATCTCCTCCGATCAAGATCCAAGCTTTAGGAAAATGAGAGATAATATGAGTAATATCCTTCCACTTGTCTTCTTTTTTCCTCCAAAGAAGTCGGAGCATAAACGAGTAATGCAGAGCATAATCTGGTTGGAATGTCTACTTTGAATAGCTATAGCCAACAAACCCCAAATGCCAACCATATGGTGAATAACTACCTCTTTTGGGTCCCAAAGACAAGCAATGCCACCCGAAGTCCCTTGGGAACTAGGGAAACCACTTTTCCAGCTGGCCAAATTTTACTGGCAATTGAGTCCATATCCTCCATTGACATCTTTGTTTCTTGAAGGAAAACAAGATGTGGATGATTTATCTGAATCATTCTTCTAATTTCATTTTGTTTTGAAAGACTCCCTTTGAGTCCTCTAATATTCCAAGTGATGATCTTCATTAATACCAGGGCTAAAAAAGTTGGGAAGGGCATTAATATTACCTTCCTCTACAAGCTTTTCACCTTCTTTTACCATATGATATTGATTGGTCTTGCGACCTGCTTTTTGATTAGAATCCATCTTCAATTTTTTTCCCTGTTTCTTGACTTATTCCAATTGAATCTGAGATGGCTTCTAACCTTGAAGAATGCTCGTACACAGCCAAAATTTTACTAGATGGTTCAACGGAGTCTATATTGGGACCTGCATTATTTGAAGTTTTGACATTTGAAAGATTGTTTTTCTTGTGTAAATTTTCTCCTTTTTTTCTATTGAAAACCTTTGATTTGTTGGTTTGTCTCTGAGTTCTTCCCTTCATATTTAAATTGTGTTTCTAAGATTTCAGTTTCCATTATTTCCTCTTCCTCACTTGGGACATCATTTGTGGAAAGGATTTCAAACATATTAGCGAGATGACTTTGATTGATCCTTCATAACTGGTTTTTTTTAGTGTTCTTCTTCTTAGGTATTTGGAAACCTGCTTAGTTTATATCTTCTTTCTTTTGATCAAGAATTTTATTTGGGCAAGCACTGGCCAAATGACCATATTCATGGCAAATTCTACAACGAAAAGGAATGTTCTCATAGTCCACTACTTGCTCCCAAGTGTCTTCCCCAAATTGTAATGTGATATTTTTAGGTAGGGGTTTGTCAAAATCCATTAAAACACAAATTCGAGCATAAATAATATGTTCAAAATTTTGAGTACAATCAACGAGTCATCATAAAAGTTCCTAAAGAGTTTCCAATTGAAGAAAAAATAGTAGGATTCCAAAATTCAATAGGGAGGCCAAAGAGTCTAACCCACACGGGAGCTATAGAAGGCATCTCTTCTTTGACTTTAAATTTAGTATGCCGGGGCTTCATGAAAAGCCCTGCCCTTCCAAAAAACCAAGGACCCCCTTGAAAAGTTTTCTCTCTATCTTCATTATTAGCAAATAAAACAAGAAAATAACCATTTGGATAAATAGAGATTTGTAACTCACCTTTAGTTTTCCAGACTTTTGCAGCCCAGACTTTGAAAGCTAGATAGACTCGGACGAAAACCCACGAACCGACAAATTAGTCCTCTTTTTTCCAAATCTTCAATGCCAGTCTGAATGTTACCCATATCAAGCTTAACAATAGGAGTTCCATCAGCTGCTTTAAGACATCCTGACTCCATTTTCCTGGGATCAATCTTAGGCATTCTTAGAGGTTTATGGGAAGCCCTAAGATTGATATTAGCATTGGGATGAGGCTGTCCACCATGAAGGGCATCCCTAAAATTCATTTTTGGGACTGAGTCTTCAAAATTCTTACCCTTGACAGGGGTTTTCACAGTAGAATTATTTTGTGGGTGCACCTTAGCACCAGATTCACTTGAGATATGAGCCATTTTTTGATCAACTACTTGAAACTTGTTTCGTGATCTCTTTAATCCTTGCCCTAGATGTCGTGGAAAGGTATGGTTTTCACTTTTCTTTTGTGCAGCAAATTGGAAGTCGTTGTCACTCAAGTTCACAGTATGATCTATTGAAAGATAAATTTCTAACCCATATTGGATCCCCTGCAACATTTCTTGCTAAAATATTGAGCATAAACCACAAAAATATTGGTCGCTAGGGCCCGAAGGCCCTAAAAACCAACCTCTGGAGCTGCTTGCACTCAACCCAGATGAAACCCTCGCATAGCCGCTTGCCAAATATCTCGTTCACACATAGGGATGTGCTAGGATCTGTGTTGCTCCAAATGATATGAAAATTGGTGGAGACGTTCTAGGGTTTTTCAGGCATCTACCCTCAAAATTTTAGCTCAATCCGAGTCCGGATGAGTGAGATATGGCCAAAACGAGTTCGGAAGTTTGGGCAGTCCTACGAAAAATGTCTAATCCAATGTTTTATTTCCTATTTTCTTGTCATTTGTTTTGTATCAAAGAAAATATGCAACTTTTATTGTTTGAAGGATTTAAAACCTTAGCTGATTTGGGATTTTTTTTTTTTATTTGGGTTAGATCATGGGGTTGCCAATATCTATAGGAAATGATGATAGTAATGCTTGGGAATGGTGAATTTTTTTTAAATCCTTAAATTTTTCTATTTTTTTATTATATGTGCATCAAGTTCAAAGGGAAAAGGATGAAATTCAACACAAGGAACATAGTAAAGTTAAGCCTCTTTGCTATGGTCCTTACACTCTCCTTCATTAAATGTACACAAATGATTCTTAAATTGATCTTCCATCTCACTTGGGGATACATGATGTTGAACTCAAACCATATCATAAGTCGACATTAGAGTCCAAGATTTCCATTAGCCATCCTATAAATGATGTTCCTAATTTCTATATATTGCTTGATATGAATTAAGTTTTCTGTCATTTTTTTAATCCCTGCTACCACAAAATATCATATGTCCCAATATAAAATAACCACAATATTAAATGTCAAAATGACAATATAATGAGGAGAATAATATATGAGCAAATTAATATGTATATCAAGGCCTATATAATAAAGCAAATAACATTATTTTATATAATCAAATATGAATGTAAATTGGCTAAGGCATTCATGAACTATGCATGAATAAAACTTACAATATTAATTGCTCAAAAATATGTATACAAGTTGTAATCCTTTATTTCTTGTTACAACACTATAATCTGATATTCAAATTACATTCTTGTGGAGTATTATCTCCACAATATAGCCATAGTAATGTGACTCTTCACATACTTGACTATTGCTCTTCATATGACAAGTCCTATGACCTTTGGCTTATTATCTTGCCACTTGCATACTAAACTATTCACTTTCTTCTTACATGCACACTTGACTCTATGACACTTGCACACATCTACATGACTCTTACATGTCTACATGCACTCCTAATCTAAGATACTTTTACACATCCTTACATTACATATTTGTATATTTACATACATAACACTTGTGAATTTCTTATACATTGCACTTTTACAAGACACTTGTGCATTTACTACACATTGACACTTACATGAAGAAGAAATATAAAACATGCACCTAAAATATAGACTCAACTTTAATCTATTACAAATTTATAATTGTACCATGAAGGTACCATGGGGGTACATTAGCATGTACAAAATAATGTAATATACCTAAACATTTTCAACATACACAATCATAATATTTGATGTGGTTCCATCAACTCTCACCTTTTATACAAACAAAGGCAACTTCCTTATTAGGATTTATGGATTTATTAATATAATATACCTTAGTTATTTTCTTTATTTTTATGAGCATTAGAGTCCAATGCTTCTGTTGTTGGAAAGAATTATAAGGAGTTATCTATTTAGTTTGTTGTGCGTGTTTGGGAAAGTAATGTATTTTGTTGTGTCCACTTAGACAAGTTGTGATGCCCACTTGGTATAGTTCTGTGTGCTACCAAATTATGTTTGTATTTGATTTGTTGTAACCACAAGATTCTCTTGAATGTGCCTATTTAAGGTTTTTTTCAAAGTAGGGTTTTGAAAGGGTTACCCTTTCCCTTTTACATTGATTTAACCACATTGAGATATTTGGAGTCATTGATATTTGAACCTTGGTATGGGTTACATCAATTATTTGTGCCAACCATTGAATCGAGGACTCATTGATAATTATTTAAGGCTTATTGCATGAAATAATTAGCATCCATAATATATTCCATATCATTGTCTCACCTAAGGTATGAATGAATATAGAAAGGATATTCATGGTGTATATATATATATATATATATATATATATATATATATATATATATATAGTGGAAAATACCCCAATTAGGATGCCACTTTTGGGTAAGTCCTAAGGAGGCAGGGGTATCTATTATACCAAAAATACCCAAGGCTTGCATCTGGTCTGCCCCATTTGGCACACTCAAAGGACATGCCTAAAAGAAAAAAAACACAAACAAATACAAAAATAACAAAAAGCAATAATAAATATATATTAAAAACATAAAAAATAAAAGAAAACAAAAACATAAAAAAAAAGCATTAAAAAAACACAAAACGTAAAAAAAACAACAAACAACAACAAAACATAAAACACACAAAAAAAACAACAAAACAACACACAAACACCGCAAAACACACACACACATGCACACCAAGAACAAAAACACAAAACACACCAAAAATAAAAAACAACATATAAAACACAAAAAAAATAGAATAGAAAAAAAATGGAGACAAAAAAAATATAAGTTTGGTCTTTCTAGGCCAAAAGGCTATTCAGGCAAGAATCAACAAAGAAAACATAAGAATGATCAAACTAACCAATGGAACAAAAATACCCTGATCGAACCAAAGAGAAGCAAAAACAAAGAAAAAAGGAACTAGGTACCTCTAGTAATAGATCCATCGAAAGAAAGGATAGAAAGAAGAGCTTCATTTATTTGTGAATCCAACCATTTTGGAGGGTGGCCATAGTAAGTAAGTTCACCTTTGTCCAATGTCCAATTAGCTAAATCATCAACACTCTTGTTCTATTCTCTGACCATATGATTATATTCAAATTTTGAAAAGCCCATCTAGATTAATTGAAATGGTGTTATTATAATAAGATCATTGTAGTAAAGCGTCTGTTTAGGCATAAAATAGACATCACATGATTCTAGTTATCCGCTAGTCTACTATTAAATTATCTACAATACTTCAATACTTTTTTATCAAAAGGTTGTTAGTTTCCTATCTCGTATTTTTAATTTATGTAATACTATAATTTTTTGACACCATTACTATGAATTATGATATTGTGATTGTGTAATCTATTATAATTTATGCTAGTAAGCTATATACATAGACCTCACTAAGCATATTAACAAGCATATACAATTATGTTAAGATCAATCAATCTCTAAATGTTTTCATATCGGAGAAGTTTGTACATACATGAACCTATGACATTGATGGGCCACAATGATTTAAAAAAATAGTGTACCCTTAGCGTAAGTTAAGCCTTCTCATGATTCTAATTTTGTGTAAAAATGTAATGACCCTCTTCACACGATGAATGAAAGAAAAAAGAAATAATAAACTTACCTTTTTATTGTGAACCATGGTCTTGTTGATGGTCTTTGTGAGTGCAGGACAGTTGCAAGATGTCAATGAAAAGAAGCTAACCAGTAAAAAGGGTAAGGGAAGTGATGACTCAACTTACAAGTACATGGATACTTGCACACTTGCATATCATATAGGGTGTGCATATTTTTTGAAGGTTTGTCTATTATTGATGGCATAAAATAGGATGTGCATATGTCTTGTGTGGCGATGATGATGGGAGCAACTTTATTATTTTCTTTTGGTTATGTGTTTGATCATTAGTCAAAGGTACATGTAAATATAAGTATGTGTGACTATTTAGCATATGTTAGTCAAAGGTATATGTAAATATAAGTATGTGTGACTATTTAGCATATGTGTATATGAATATACTATTGGAAGGTATACTTGCGTGTTGGTTACAAGCAACATTTGATTGGGATTATACGTGGAAATTTTAAATAGCCTCCTCATAAACTTTTTTTTTTGAATTTTCATGGTGGAATTGGTAGCCGCCACGAATCCAAGTAGGCTGTCCAGATTTTTTATGGCCGCTACAGTATTCTGCATTGTCCACCCTGAAAGCTGCCACAAAAATCTTCATGTAGTCTTTCCCTATAACCACCATGCCATGATTATTTTAAACCTTTTATGCCATTGAAAGCACCAGGAAAGGGACAAACATTCAGTCCAGTGAGTCTTGATATTTGGACCTTGGACCTTCGCCCCCATTAACGGGTTTGGGGGAACCAATTGGTGTACACCTTCGTCCCTCCTCCTCATAAACTTAATCATGTGGGAAAAAATTATATAGAAACTACATTGAAGAATATTTGGCTGGATTATTGGTGGATATGGAAGTAGAGAGGTTTCGGTAAAATTGTGTGAGAGTCATGAGAGTGGCGTAATTATGATTTTTCACTTCCACCATATCCCATGACTGAAAAGGAAGGAAGATTAAAAATATCCTTAAGTGCAAAAGAGGGGGTGGTTAAAAAAATATATATATTGTGGCTGAGAAAGGAGGAAGAAAAAAGGCTGATGGAAAAGAAAAGTTTTAGGCATGGGGATAGCACTTGGGAAAGACTTACAGTGAAGCGTTGAATCTAGGTGGAATCCTTTTTATATAATTGTTTTTAAATGAGTTTCCTTTAAAAAAAATGAAATTTATGTGCTTTGTTATAGAAATATTTCCTCTGTTTGCTGTGAGTAAAAGAAAATGAATGAATTACACTTTGTGCTTTGATATAGAAAAATTTTCTTTGTTTGTTGTGATTAAAAGAAAAAAGAATGAATTTACTCTCTGTGCTATGTGCCAAAATGTTTTTGGTTTGTTATGATTAAAATAAAAAGGAATGAATTACTCTTAGTTCTTTGGAATAGTAAGCTTTTCTCTGTTCATTGTGTGTAAAAGAAAGGAATAGGATGAATTATGTATGTGAACATAAAATTTGTCATAATTGGCTAGGCTTGTTTGATTTATTGTTTAGAAGATAACACAAGCTTTGCATTGTAGATACAAACATTTTTTGTTAAAAGTGGACAACTGGTATCGAAATGCATGCACATGTTAATGAAATTTAGCATAAATCATTGGAATGTTTTGATTGCAATAAATAGTTGTTGTATTTAGAAGAGAATTAATTGAATTGAGAGCCAAAATTTTATAGCCCACTATCTTAAACTTAAACTTTCCATAAGTTGGTTATTGATAGATACGAACGATGGCTTTAGAGGTGAATGAACTGAGTAGTAGTTGTAAAAGAACCAATGACAACTATAATTTGAATGCTATGATACCTTTGAACAAAGAACCTCCTTTTAATTATTATGGGAAATACATTGCTATGTAACAATGACCGATATTTGAGTCTATATTTAAAAAAAGAGTCTCTATGTTGTAAGGTTTCTAACAGTTTTTGTAGAGACTATGGAAAATAGGATTTTGTAACTTGTTTAGAGAATTATCTTGTAAATGCGGAATGGAAATATGGAAATATTGCTTGTACAAATTTTAATTGAGCTATCCAAAAATATTGAAAAGCTATTCATCTTTCAAAAGTTAATAAAAATAATTAATTGAATGGGTTCAAGTAAAGTAAGGCTTATCAGTATTCTCTGTGGTGAATTTATTATCCATTCTCTGCAAATGATAAAAGGGTGTGTGTTGAAATATTTCTATTTCTTTTTGCTCAAGGTAACTTTTAGAGGCGATAGAAAAAATGTGATTCTGGGAAAGGAATCCATTTGTTTTAAAGAATTGTTAATTTTATGGTGTTAAGTCATTTGGCACCTTTCTCTAGAAGCCAGTAGTTTGTTTGTATGGCCGACGCAATTAGAATAGACATTGTTAACAAGATAATGTAAGAGTATGTTTTCTTCTATTCTTTATTGAATGGTGAACGGTTTTTGTTTGCTCATTAAGTATCTTCAATTTATTACGTTGTACTTGGTCAAAGGTTTTTTTGGAACCAAAGGTAGCCAAAGTGTGATAGAACATAAATTGTTACCTGTTTTGATAAAAATTCAAACATAAAAGAAACTAGTTTTCTCCTAGGATGATGTTGGTAAACCATGAATTAGTTTTCTAGCAATTGTTTGGTATCTTATATAAGAATGTATTCAATGTGAAATTCTAGCTTAGTATCTGGTTTCATTCAATTAATTGTGTAAATAAAATTAAGGAAGAGACCATATTTTTGGATGCATGAGCAAGCGTGCTATGAAACAGAAGTATAAATCTTAGAAAAGTAAATTGTGAAGCTTACTAAGTTAAGCTCGAAAACATAGAAATTCGAATGTAGTAATATTATGATTGTTGAAATGATTTTTTTGTGTAAAGGAGATTTTGGACATAGATATTTATTACTATCGTATCTTATATTGGATGTGAAATTTGTATTGTGAAATAAAATTTCAGTTGGTTTCTATTTAAAACTTTAGAAGAGTAAAAATTCTTAAGAGGAAACATTAGAAATACTGAAAATCCCTTAAAACCTTAGTTAGAGGTTAAAACACCCTACATTTCATTAAAAATCAGCATCGAGGTTTGAGGTGAATAAAAATCACCCAATATGTTGAGGTGTGGGCATGCACATAATAAATTTCAATAGCAATCATTGGTTTGACAGAATTGGTAAGAATATATGACTTGGTTATACCCTTTAACGTGAAGGTGGTATGGGATGTCATATCTAGATTGTTACTTGATAGTACTATGATAAGTCCCATGCCCATGTAACTTAGCTAAATTAACCTCGACGTTTGGTATGGGACAAATGGTTGTGAGTTGCAGTGAGTATGTGTGATTAAGACCAAGGCCAAGGTATTGGTATGGATCTATCTAATTTTGAGAAGAGGATAATCAGATAGACATGGGGTATATATACGCTAGAACCCTTACATTTAGTAGTAGAACATGATAAAAAAAAGGTTGAAGTTTCGAAATGACAAGGGATGGGGAAACAAGCATCCACTCTCTAGGTGATATGGGTCCTAGAGGATAACCCCTATCGTGGATCAAACCTCATGAAAAAAAAAGAGGACGATAAATGAGATATGTCGAATCCACTCAATGGCACATTTACGAGATGTGGCGTATCTCGGCCGCTTGGATGATTGTCTAGAATAGTCTAGAATCTAAAAGTGGTGCAATATGCCATACTAAATTAAGTTCATGATAACAATTTAATGGGTGAATCAAATCTTTCCAATTACCTTGTAGGTTTACTATTAAACAATTTTTAGGAAAAAAAAGACCTTCTTATATTCCTTATCTATATTAGTAGTGCAGCTAAGTGAGTAGACTTGGGTTTTTACATATGGTATCAGAGCAAAAATTATTCTAAGTTTTATACTTTGAATATGAAATATATTAGTTGATTTAAACTAATGTACAACATCTTTAACCTATAGGTTAAATGGTACGTATGTTGTGAGGTGTATCCTTGGGAAACCATGCCAGAGGCAGAGAGGAGGAAGTCACTGAAAGACCTATAATGCGACCAAGAATGAGTTTAAGGTGAGAAGGTCTCCAACGTGAAAGAAGGATGAAAAAATTAAATGAACCACCTCAAAATGAACCTAATAGAAGGGAGGAAAATCTTGCAAAAGTTGTGCAATTAATGCAAACACACATGAAGTAGCAAAAGGAAGATATGTCCCAACAAAAAATTCATATGGCCCAACAATAAGAATTCTTTGCCCAACAACAATGGGTTATAGAAAATGTAATTGTGGAAAGAGGAACTGTACTAGATAGGGTGGAGGATGCATCAAGGGAACCTGAGAGATATAGTGATGAAAGGGCCAAGGTGAGTAAGGAGTTGGATAGGAACCTAAAAAATGTCATAATATCCAAGTTCAATGGAAAGGGCGATGTTGAATTGACTAAGAATTGGTTAAGTGAACTAGATTCCTACTTCTCTTTAGTGGTCCTATACTTTGAATCCAATACTACTTTGGCAATTATGAATATGAATGAAGTAGCTCTGGATTGATAGAAATATTATAAGAAAGGGCATGAAGTAGAATTTGTTGACCTCAAATGGGAAGATTTTGTCAAGGAATTTAGAGATAAATTCTTGACAAGGTAGTGTTATGTAGAAAAATTAGGAGAATTATCAAATTCACAACAGGAAAGCATGTCAGTACGTGAATACCACCAAAATTTTATACAACTATTAAAATATGCATCCCAATATGAAAGTAACAAAGAAATGAAAACTCAAAAATTCATTTTGGGATTACATCCTAGAATCATGACGGTGGTAAATATGCACAATCCTATCAATTTTCCTACTACATTTGATTTGGCAAGAAAATATGAAGCCAATCAATAAATGAGAAAGGTATATTTTAATTATAAAAAGCTATCCGAAAAATAAAAATAAGAACTCAGAAAATGAAAAAGTGTTGGCTTTATGAATTGGGAGAAGGACCAAAGTAAGAAACCCAAGGGAGATGATCAGAGTAAGCAAGATGTCAAAAATAAACCTAACTATCAAAGTTATAGGTTCAAAAGAGATGCTAAGAAATAGAGCAAAAGACAATAGAGCTCCACCAAATGGATGCTACGTGTGTCAAGGAGCTCATTATGCCAATAAATATCCTCTCAGAGCTGACCAACCCTCGAAAGCTCTAGAAGAAGCTAACCATAAAATATTTGTGGCCATAGGTAGCCATGAACGCAATGGTCAAGCTACTCCTTTCTTAGAAAATGGAAATATTTTTGGTAAAAAGGTGTAAATTTTGATTGATATCGAGTCAACTAATAGCTTTATCTCATCTGTATTAGTAAAGGATTTATCTGTTAAACCTAGATTTTTGGTTAATGGATGGAAGGTAGAGTTTGGATCTGGGCAAACCTACCATGTTAACCAATGCCTATTTGACCCCCATATTACCATGCCTCAAGGAAATACTAATTGGCATCTGTATGTGGCCCCTTTGCATGTGTTTGATATTATTTTGGGAGTTGATTGGTTAAAGGCGCATAAAGCTCTTCTAAATTTTGAAGATATATGGGTGGAATTCTTGGATGAATGCAATCAAAGAATAAGGATTTCTTGTGGTCGAGGTGAATTTAAACCACATTTACTGACTACAATGCAGGTTAAAAAGGTTATTAAGAAGAGGTGCATGATATTCATAGTTAAGTTGAATAGGAAATAAGAGTTTGACAAGGAATCTAATCTCTTTAGAAGCACCCAGTTTTAGGAACATTCAAATATGTATTCTTGGAGGATCTACCAGGGTTACCTCCTCATAGAGAATTTGTTTTTTTAATTGAATTATTACCTAGTGCTGTGCCGATTTCTAGGTCTCCCTATAGAATGACTCACATAGAGTTGCAAGAACTCAAAATGCAACTTCAAGATTTGTTAAAAAAAGGGCTAATTAAGTCAAGTGTGTCACCTTGGGGATCTCCTATCTTATTTTTTAAAAATAAAGATGGTACCTTAAGGATGTGCATATATTATCAAATGTTGAATAAGGTTACTATCAAAAATAGGTACTCGTTACCAAGAATTGATGATTTATTTGATAAATGAAAAGGAGAAACCAAATTTTCTAAAAAAGACTTAAGATATGGTTATCATCAGTTGAGGATTCAGGATGAATACTCTTCTAAAACAATAGTTAGAACAAGGTATGGGCATTTTGAGTTTTTTTACCTTTTGGGCTAACCAACACCTTAGCCGCATTCATAAATAAATAAATATATATATTTATTCATCGGTTTGTACTAGTATTTTTGGATGACATTTTGGTTTACTCCAAGAATAAAGAGGAACATGATCAGCATATGAAAATGGTGCTAGAGATTCTTAGAAAGAATCAACTATATGGAAAATTAACCAAATGTGAGTTTTATACTCCACAAGTGCAGTATATTGGACATATTATCTCTGCTGAAGGGACTATGATGGATCCCAAGAAAGTTGAGATAATTATTGCATGGCTAGAACCTACTAATGTCAGAGAGGTGTGAAGTTTTATAAGAATCGTAGGATATTATAGACGATTTTTCAGAGGGTTCTCAAGAATTTCTCAACCCATTACAAATCCACAAAGAAAATGAAAATGCTTCAAATGGATAAAGCAATGTGAAGAAGCTTTTTAGGTTTTGAAAGAAAGATTGACAATTGCACCAGTCTTACAATTGCATGATCCTAGTAAGTAGTTCACAATTTGTACATATATATCAATTTAAGGGTTAGGGGGAATCTTAACCCAAGGTGATGTTGTGATTACCTATGAGTCAGAAAAACTTAAGAGACATGAGATCAATTATACCACTCATGATTTAGACTTGGCAACAGTGGTGCATGCCCTAAAAATTTTATGACATTATTTATTGGAAAAACCATTTGAGCTAAAGACAGATCACCAGAGTCTAAAGTATATATTTACTCAACCCTTATTGAATACCAGACAACGATGTTGGATATAATTCTTAGCAAAGTATGATTTCAATATTGAGTACATTAAGAGTAAATAGAATAATGTCGCCTATGCTTTGAGTAGGAGAGAGTGTATTACCACAACGGTAAAATGCTAGTATGATCTATTGGAACAAATTAAAATATCGTAAGAAAAAAATGAATTTTGTTAGTCTTGTGTCGGATAGAAACCTGAAGGGGATGCAAAATATGTTTACAAGGGTGACTTGTTATTTTTCAATAATATATTGGTAGTCCCTAATTTAGGAGGATTGAGAGAAAAAATACTTAAGGAGGCTAATAATACTCCTTATTCTGTGCACCTAGAAGGGGCAAAAATGCGTGAAAATAAAAAAAAAAAACTTAATACTAGCTAGGGATGAAAAATATATCACCAAAAATGTGGTCAAATATTTGGAATTCCAAAGAGTGAAAGCAAAACATCTGCATCCAGCTAGAAATATGTACCCACATGAGATACCTACACAAAAGTGGCAAGTGGTATCAATGGATTTTATAGTGGGATTGCCTAAAATAAGATTTAGGCATGATGCAATATTAGTAATTGTGGATAAACTAACCAAATTTGCATATTTTATACTAGGAAATGTGCAATATGAATCAACCATAGTAGCAAGTGCATTTTCCAAGGAAGTGGTAAGGCTACATTGTTTTGCAGAAGTTCAAATCTCTAATAGAGATTCTTGGTTTACTTCTAAATTCTAGCAGGTATTGCATCAAGAATTAGGAACCAAACTAAATATCAGTATTGCTTATCACCTTGAGATAGATGGATAGACTGAAAGGGTGAATCAGGTGCTTGAAGACATGTTTAGAATGTACTGCATGGATCAACACACTAAGCAGGAATACTAGTTATACCTAGGGGAATTTGAAGAACAAAAACTTATATTGAAAGGGGGGGTGAACAGTATAAGATAAATTTTTTTCTTCCAAATGATAACACCAATAATATGAATGCAATAATAAATCAATGCACAATTTCCATACACATAAGAGACAATGAGTTTAAGGGGAAACACCCTTTCGGGAGAAAACCACTATAAATTATTGCTTATATTTTTCTTCAATAAAATTCATGGACACCAACCCATAGGAGACACAAATCCCCTATACAAGTTCATGGACACCAATCCCCTATATAATTTCATGGACACCGATCCACATGAGACACCAATCCCCTATACAATTTTGTGGACATAAATCCATAGGAGACACCAATCCCCTTGCTAAAATTCATGGAAAATAATACAAAGGAGACACCAATCCCCTTGGTCAAGTTTGTGGACACCAATCCACAGGAGACATAAATATCCTTGCTCAATTTTGTGGACACCAATTCATAGGAGACACCAATCCCCTTGCTGAAGTTCGTGGACACCAATCCACAGGAGATACCAATCTCCTTGCTCAATTTTAGCTCCAAAACTGATCACAAACACTTATCAACTATGCTCCTAAATATGCTCTAAAATCTTGTAATAACAAATCTATAAATTTGCTTATAAATCTAATCTATTTTAGAGCTTGCTTTCTTCAATGCACTTTGATATCAAACAACAAATCATTCCCTTTTATTGAGTTTGCTTTCTTCAAACCAAAATATATTCTACCCAGAATTCTTTTAACCTCCTGAACATATAGATGATGTACTTTTGTAGGAAGCTTCAGATGACCAAACTATTCTTTACATTCATTAATTCTGTCACTTCCACATGTCTCACATTTATTACATTTTAAAGGTAGCTCTAGTCTAGCACTTGATAACTGACACATGCCATTTCTAATTTGTAACTATCTTGTGCACCTCTTCTTCTTCTTGTAGATAGCTGAAATGTCCTTCCTTTTCAATTGGATGCTTGGGTGAAGATGTGCATTAATCCTTTTACTATGTGACACCTCCAAATCTACCTCAACAAAAATATTGATCTTTCTTTTGTATGTGCACTCCAAATCTGCTATATAATTTCTTTTTGTTTCTTTATCTAAATTTCAATTCAAACACTCTTATCACTCCAATAATAAATCTTACAAAATATAACCTTTATTAAAAAATAAAATGACTCCTTCTCCCACTTTATCAATAATTATAATAATACCACCTTAAAAACATTATCTTACTATACCTCAATGGTTGCCAACGTCAAATGAACCTTTCACCTTTGGAATATCTATTGCCATTCTTTTACCAAAAGATCATGCACGTGACTCAAACCTAGGTCTCTCAACTGCCACATTTACCAACAAAAAGTGAGCCACCTCGGATACACCATCCGATGGGAAGTAATTTCATGATATTCAACTTGAAGTCATGGCCATCACAATTTTTGCAAAAATAAACCAACTCAAAATTTTGAGCCCCGATGGATTGGTAGGATTCAAAACCAGGACGTCCTACTAGACAAGCCTAACACTGTCTATGGTAATAATCTAATCTGGAGCACTCAACAGAACTAAACTTGGAAAATATCTTATTTGTCTTCTAATGCTTCAAAACTTTACCACAATGAAAGATACATACCACATGAATCATGTTTGCATAGAGCTCATCAGAAGCTACATGTTTCACACACAAAACTTTCTCAAGGCCTTTGACCATGTGATCTAAAAGGGTTTGTGCTCATTTAGTGCTCTCCAAGTCTTCAAAGAGGTTTGCACTTATTCCAAGTCTTTGTCAGATCTATTTCTAATATTATCTCAATCCTCTGAATCGAGTGCTGAAATATTACCTCCTCGGTATTTGTTGAGGTGCTTTCTTCTTAGTAGATGTCTTATCTCCTGAAAAATTTTGTATATGATATCGTGGCCTACGTTTCCTTCAACTTCGGGCTCTCTCATTTCTTCCAATCGATGACTCTCTTTTCACAGGTTTCAATTGCTATCACCACTTAACTTTGTTTCATCAAAGGTCTTGAAACCCATGTGCTCTTAATATTTATCTACGTGTTCTGAATTGGACCTGTGTTTGCTAACATCAGCGATAATCCATGGATTCGAAAGTCAGACCTCTCAAAAATCTTATCGTAGTATTTTTAGCACCTCCTTTCAAGCTCTTGATGAATACTTTGTTCTATAGTGTCGTCTTTCCTCACTTGAGCATATCAACAAAATAAATTTATCTCAAAAGGAATACACCGCCCAATCAATGTATGGAATACGAAGACGCGCACAAGTGTTTTCCACTCCATATTTTATTTTTCCAATTGCTTTTCAAAACTGCACTCATGCACTCACCTTCCCTTATTCTTCTTCATCACCACCTCACATTCAACCTTTGCTACCCTCTTGCCGTCTGTGAACTCCTTTCTGCATTTTAAAAATATTCCACCGTAGTAGACTTATCGCTTGCACAAGTAACTCGAAGGCATTGATTTCCTCTTCTTATTTATTTCAACCTTTTATATATACACAACCTTTATTTATGCACAAGGTCGACCCATATACTTTATATTCCGAAACATTAACTTTATAATATTTAAATATTATAAGGTTTAACCTTGTAATAATATTTTTATAACTTTAATTTAAATATTAAAGCATATTATTGTAATTTAAAACATGATGTTTCCAAAAATTATGAGCATACTTATAATTAAATTATCCTTCTAATTTTACCTTTGACATCAATGACAACTCAACATTTCTAACATAATTTGCATATAACAACAGTTATCACACATTTCTAGGTATGGCACCTTTTGAAGCCTTATATGGGAGAAAATGCATAATTCCCTTATCTTGGGATAATCCAGAATATTAGGTAGTGATCGAACTGGAAATGGTAAAATAAATGGAGGAAAAATTAAAGAGAATTTACTAGAAGCCAAAAGAGGTCATAGATTTCCAAAAAAACTACGCAGACCTCAAAATATCACAAAGGGATTATTTAGTGGGAGATAGAGTATTCTTAAGGGTGAAGCCAACTAAAAGGTCCATAATATCCTCAAATATTGACAGTTGCAAGATGTCAATGAAAAGAAGCTAGCCAATAAAAAGGGTAAGGGAAGTGGTGATTCAGCTTACAAGTACATGGACACTCACACACTTACATATCATATAGGGTGTGCATGTTTGTTTTGAAGGTTTTTCTATTATTTATGGCATAAAATAGGATGTGCATATGTCTTGTGTGGTGATGATGATGGGAGCAATGTGTTTGATCATTAGTCAAAGGTACATGTAAATATAAGTACGTGTGACTATTTAGCATATGTGTATATGAATATATTGTTGGAAGGTATACTTGCGTGTTGGTTACAAGAAACATTTGATTGAGATAATACGTGGAAATTTTAAATAGCCTCATAATTTTTTTTTGAATTTTGGTAGCTGCCACGAATCTGAGTAGCCTATCTAGATTTTCTATGGCAGCTATAGTATTCAGCATTGTCCATCCCGAAATCCACCACACAAATCTTCACGTAGTCTGTCCCTATAACCACCATGCCATGATCATTTTAAACCTTTTACGCCATTTAAAGCACCAATAAAGGGAAAAACATTCAATCTAGCGAGGCTCAAGATTTGAACCTTGGACCTTCACCCCCCTTAAGGGATTTGGGGGAACCAATTGGTCTACACCTCAGACCCTCCTCCTCATAAACTTAATCAAGTCGAAATAAAATATATAGAAACAGCATTGAAGAATATTTGGTGAGATGATTGGTGGATATGGAAGTAGAGAGGTGTCAGTTAAATTGCATGAGAGTCAGGAGAGTGGTACAATTATGATTTTTCACTTCCACCATATCCCATGATTGAAAATGAAGGAAGATTAAAAATATCCTTAAGTACAAAAGAGGGGGTGGTTAAAAAAATATATGTATTTTGGCTGGGAAAGGAGGGAGAAAAAATGCTGGTGGAAAAGAAAATTTGTAGGTATGGGGATAGCACTTGGGAAAGATTTACAGTGAGTGATGACTCTAGGTGGAATCCAGTTTATATAATTGTTTGTAATTGAGTTTCCTTTAAAAGAAAATGAAACGTATGTACTTTGTTATAAAAAGGTTTCCTTTGTTTACTGTGATTAAAATAAAATGAATGAATTACACTTTATGCTTTGATATAGAAAGATTTTTTCTGTTTTTTGTGAGTAAAAGAAAAAATAATGAATTTATTCTCTGTGCTATGTGCCGAAATATTTTTGGTTTGTTGTGAGTAAAAGAAAAAGGAATGAATTAATCTTAGTGCTTTGTAATAGTAAGCTTTTCTCTATTCGCTGTGTGTAAAAGAAAGGAATATGATGAATTATGTGTGTGAACATAAAAGTTGTCATAATTGGCTATGCTTGTTTGATTTATTATTTAGAAGATAACACAAGGTTTGCGTTGTAGATACAAACATTGTCTTGTAAAAGTGGACGACCGGTATTGAAATGCATGCATATGTTAATGAAATGTAACATAAATCATTGGAATTTTTTTATTGCGATAAACAGTTGTTGCATTTAGAAGTGCATTCATTGAATTGGGAGCAAAAATTTGATCCCCCACTATCTTAAACTTAAGTTTTCCATAAGTTGGCTATTGATAGATACGAATAGTGGCTTTAGAGGTGAACGAGCTGAGTAGTAGTTGTAAAAGAACCAATGGCAACTATACTTTGAATGCTATGATACCTTTGGACAAAGAAACTCCTTTTACTTATTCTAGGAAAGACATCGTTGTGTAACGACGATCGAGATTTGAGTTTTATTTAAAAAAAGTATCTATGTTGTAAGGTTTCTCATAGTTCTTGTAGTGACTATGGAAACCAGGACTTTGTTACTTGGTTATAGAATTATCTTGTAAAGGCAGAATGGGAATCTGGAAATATTGCTTGTTGTCCAAATTTAAATTGAGCTATCCAGAAATATTGTAAAACTATTCATCTTTTAGAAGTTAATAAAAATAATTAACTGAATGGGTTCAAGTAAAGTATGGCTTATAAGTATTCTCTGTGGTGACTTTATTATCCATTCTCTGCAAATGATAAAAGGGTGTGTGTTGAACTCTTTCTATTTCTTCTTGCTCAAGGTAACTTTTAGAGGTGATAGAAGAAAGTGTGATTCTAGGAAAGGAATCCATTATGTTTTAAATAATTGTTAATTTTATGGTGTTAAGTCATTTGACACCTTTCTCTAGAAGCCAATAGTTTGTTTGTCCGGTCGACACAATTAGAATAGACGTTGTTAACAAGAGAATTTAAGAGTATGTTTTCTTCTATTCTCTATTGAATGGTGAATGGATTTTGTATGCTCGTTATGCATCTTCAGTTTCCTACGTTGTACTTGGTCAAAGGTTGTTTTGGAACTAAAGGTAGCCAAAGTGTGTTAGAACATAAATTGTTACCTGTTTTGATCAAACTTTAAACATAAAAGAAACTAGCTTTCTCCTAGATGATGTTGGCAAACCGTGAATTAGTTTTCCAACAATTGTTTGGTATCTTATGTAAGAACGTATTCAATGTGAAAGCTTAGTTTAGTAGTTGGTTTCATTCACTTAGTTGTGTAAAGAAAATTAAGGAAGAGACCATATTTTTAGATGCATGAGCAAGCGCGCTATGAAACAAAAGTATAAATCTTAGAAAAGTAAAGTGTGAAGCTTACGAAGTTAAGATCGAAGACATAGAAATTTGGATGTAGTAATATTCTGATTGTTGAAATGGACTTTTTGTGTAAAGGAGATTTTGGATGTGGATATTGATTTCTATCATATTTATATTGGATGTGAAATTTATATTGTGAAATAAACTTTCAATTGGTTTCTATTTAAAACTTTAGGAGAGTAAAAATTCTTAAGAGGAAACATTAGAAATGCTGAAAAACCTTAAAACCTTAGTTAGAGGTTAGAACATCCTACCTTTCATAAGAATTCAGCATCGAGATTTGAGGATGCATAAAAATCACCCAATATATTGAGGTGCGGGCATGCACACAATAAATTTCGAGAGCAATCATTGGTTTGATAGAATTGGTCAAAATATATGACTTGGTTAGACCCTTTAACGAGAAGGCGGTATGGGATGTCATCTCTAGATTGCTACTCGATAGTACTATGATAAGTCCCATGCCCATGTAACTTAGCTAAATTAGCCTTGATGTTTGGTATGGGACAAATGATCATGAGTTGCAACGAGTATGTGTGATTAAGACCAAGGCCAAGGTATTGGCATGGCTCTATCTAATTTTGAGAAGAGGACAATCAGATAGACACGGGGTATATATACGCTAGAACCCTTACATTCAGTAGTAGAACATGATCGATGAAAATGTTGAAGGTTCAGAATGATAAGGGATGGGGAAGCAAGCATCCACCCTCTAGGTGATATGGGCCCTAGAGGATAACCCCTATCGTGGATCAACCCTCATGCCAAAAAATGAGGATGATAAATGAGATATGTCGACTCCACTCAATGGCACCTTTACGGGATGTGGCCTATCTCATCCACTTGGATGACTGTCTATAGTAGTATGGAATCTAAAAGTGGTGCAATATGCCATACTAAATTAAGTTCATGATAATAATTTAATGGGTGAATCAAATCTTGCCATGTACCTTGTAGGTTTACTATTAAACAATTTGTAGGAAAAAAAATTAGACCTTCTTATTTTCCTTATTTGTTTTAGTAGTGCAACCAAGTGAGTAGACTTGGGTTGTTACATATGGTATCAGAGCAAACATGATTCTAAGTTGTAGACTCTGAATATGAAATAGATTAGTTTACGTAAACTAATGTACTACCTCTTTCACCTATAGGTTAAATGGCATGTATGTTGCAAGGTGGATCCTCGGGAAACCCTGCAGGAGGTAGAGAGGAGGAAGTCACTGAAAGACCTATAAGGGGACCAAGAATGAGTTTAAGGTGAGAAGGTCCTCAACATGAAATAAGGATGAAATGATTAAATGAACCACCTCCAAATGAACCTGATAGAGGGGGGAAAACCTTGCAAAAGTTGTGCAATTTTTGCAAACACACATGGAGCAGCAAAGGGAAGAGATGGCCCAACAAAAAATCCATATGGCCCAACAACAAGAATTCATTGCCCAACAACAATGGGTTATAGAAAACTTAACTGGGGAAAGAGGAACTGGATTAGACAGGGTAGAGGATGCATCAAGGGAACCTGAGAGATCCAGTGCTGGAAGGGCCAAGGTGAGTAAGGAGTTGGATAAGAACCTAAAAAAGGTCATAATATCCAAGTTCAATGGAAAGGGTGATGGTGAATCGACTAAGAATTGGTTAAGTGAACTAGAGTCCTACTTCTCTCTAGTGGTCCTATCCTCTGAATCCAAGACTGCTTTGGCAGTTATGAATATGACTGAAGTAGCCCTAGACTGGTGGAAATATTATAAGAAAGGGCATGAAGTAGAAGTTGTTGACCTCAAATGGGAGGAGTTTGTCAAGGAATTTAGAGATAGATTCTTGACAAGGCAGTATTATGTAGAAAAATTTGGGGAATTCTCAAATTTGTAATAGGAAAGCATGTTAGTACATGAATACCACCAAAAGTTTATTCAACTATTAAAATATGCATCCCAATATGAAAGTAATGAAGAAATGAAAACTCAGAAATTCATTTTAGGATTACATCCTAGAATCATGATGGTGGTAAATATGCACAATCCTATCAATTTGCCTACTACATTTGATTTGGCAAGAAAAGAGGAAGCTAATCAAGAAAATGAGAAAGGCATATTTTAATTATAAAAATCTATCCAAAAAGGAAAAATATGAACTCAGAAAGTGAAAAAGTGTTGGCTTTATGAAGTGGGAGAAGGAACAAAATAAGAAACCCAAAGGAGGAGATCAGAGTAAGAAATATGGCAAAAATAAACCCAACTATCAAAGTGGTAGGTTCAAAAGAGATGCTAAGGAATTTCCCAAAAGACAAGACCAGAAACTTGCAGGTCAAGAAAGGACTAGGGAAACAGTGCCTTTGAACAAGAATGGGAATATCAACAAGAGGAAATAGAGCTCCACCAAATGGATGCTATGTGTGTCAAGGAGCTCATTATGCCAATAAATATCCTCTTAGAGTTGACTAACCCTCAAAATCTCCAGAAGAAGCTAGCCACAAAATCTTTGCGGCCATAGGTAGTTATGAACTCAATGGTCAAATTACTCCTTTCTTAATGAATGGAAATTTTTTTGATAAAAATGTGCAAATTTTGATTGATAGTGGGTCAACTGATAGCTTTATCTCATCTAGATTAGTGAGGGATTTACCTATTAGACCTGGATTTTTGGCTAATGGATGGAAGGTAGAGTATGGATCAAGGTAAACCTACCATGTTAACCAATGCCTATTTGACCCCCACATCACCTTACCATAAGGAAAGACTAATTGGCATCTATATGTGGCCCCTTTGCATGTGTTTGATATTATTTTGGGAGTTGATTGGTTAAAGGCGCATAAGGCTCTTCTAAATTTTGAAGAGAGATGGGTGGAATTCATGGATGAATCCAATCAAATAATTAGGATATTTTGTGGTTGATGTGAAGTTAAACCACAATTATTGGCTACAATGCAGGTTAAAAAGGTTATTAGGAAGAGGGGTATGATCTTCATAGTTAAGTTGAATAGGAAAGAAGAGACTAAGAAGGAATCTAACCTCTTTTAGAAGCACCCAATTTTGGGAGCATTCAAAGATGTATTCTTGGAGGATCTACCAAGGTTACCTCCTCAAAGGGAATTTGATTTTTCAATTGAGTTATTACCTAGTGCTGCGCCCATTGCTAAGTATCCCTATAGGATGACTCCTATAGAGCTGCAAGAGCTCAAAATACAACTTCAATATTTGCTAGAAAAAGGGCTAATTAAGCCAAGTGTGTCACCTTGGGGAGCTCCTATCTTATTTTTAAAAAGAAATATGGTACCTTAAGGATGTGCATAGATTATCGGATGTTGAATAAGGTTACTATCAAAAATAGGTACTCGTTACCAAGAATTGATGATTTATTTGATCAATTAAAAGGAGCAACCATATTTTCTAAAATAGACTTGAGATCTGGTTATCATCAGTTGAGGATTCAAGAGGAAGACACTTCTAAAACAATATTTAGAACAAGGTATGGGCATTTTGAATTTATTGTCTTACCTTTTGGGCTAACCAACACCCTAGCCGCATTCATGAACCTCATGAATAGCATTTTTAGAGAACAGTTGGATAGGTTTGTACTCGTATTTTTGGATGACATTTTGGTTTACTCCAAGAACAAAGAGGAGCATGATCAACATATGAAAACGATGCTAGAGATTCTTAGAAAGAATCAATTATATGGAAAATTAACCAAATGTGAGTTTTACACTCCACAAGTGCAGTATCTTGGACATATTATCTCTAATGAAGGGACTACGATGGATCCCAAGAAATTTGAGGCAATTATTGATTGGCTAGCACCTACTAATGTCACAGAGGTGTGAATTTTTATAGGAATCATAGGATATTATAGATGATTCGTCATAGGGTTCTCAAGAATTGCTCAACCCATTACAAACCTTCAAAGAAAAGGAAAAAGCTTCAAATGGACAGAGCAATGTGAAGAAGCTTTTAGAGTTTTGAAAGAAATATTGACAACTGCAGCAATCCTACAATTGCATGATCCTAGTAAGTAGTTCACAGTTTGTACAAATGCATCAATTGAAGGGTTAGGGGGAATCTTAACCCAAGGTGATGTGGTTATTGCCTATGAGTCTAGAAAACTTAAGAGACATGAGGTCAATTATGCCACTCATGATTTAGAGTTGGAAACGGTGGTGCATGCCCTAAAAATTTGGTGATATTATTTATTGGGAAAACCATTTGAGTTAAAGACAGATCACCAGAGTCTAAAGTATATATTTACTCAACCCTTATTGAATGCCAAGACAACGATGTTGGATAGAATTCTTAGCAGAGTATGATTTTGGTATTGAGTACATTAAGGGTAAAGAGAATAAGGTCATCGATGCTTTGAGTAGGAGAGGGCGTATTACCATAATGATAAAATGCCAATATGATCTATTAGATCAAATTAAAATATGGTAAGAAAAAGATGAATTTTTCAGTCTTGTATTGGTCAGGTTGGACAGAAACCTGGAGGGGATGCAAAATATGTTTATAGGGGTGACCTGTTATTTTTCAATAATAGATTGGTAGTCCCTAATTTAGGAGGATTGAGAGAAACAATCCTTAAGGAGGCTCATAATACTCCTTATTATGTGCACATCCAGGAGGGGCAAAAATGCGTGAAAATTTAAAAAAAGCTTATTATTGGCTAGGGATGAAAAAATATATCACCAACTATGTGGCCAAATATTTGGAATGCCAAAGAGTGAAAGCAAAACATCTGCATCCAACTGGAAAGTTGTACCCACATGAGATACCTACACAAAAGTGGCAAGTGGTATCAATGGATTTTATAGTGGGATTGCCTAAAATAAGATTCAGGCATGATGCAATATTAGTAATTGTGGATAAACTAACCAAAGTTTCACATTTTATACCAGGAAATGTGCAAGATGACTCAACTGCAGTAGCAAGTAAGTTTTCCAAGGAAGTGGTAAGGCTATACGATTTTCCAGAAGTTATAATCTCTGATAGAGATTCTCGGTTTACTTCTAAATTATGGCAGGTATTGCATCAAGCATTAGGAACCAAACTAAATATCAGTATTTATTATCCCCCTGAGATAGATGGCTAGACTAAAAGGGTGAATCAGGTGCTTGAATATATGTTGAGAATGTACTGCATGGATCAACACACTAAATGGGAATACTAGTTATACCTAGTGGAATTTGAAGAACACAAACTTCTACTGAGAGGGAGGGTGAACATTATAAGATAAATTTGTTTCTTCCAAATGATAATAACAATAATATGAATGCAATAATAAATCAATGCATAATTTCCATACACATAAGAGATAATGCTTTTACGTGGAAACACCCTTTCAGGAGAAAACCACAATAAACTATTGCTTATATTTTTTTCAATAAATTTCATGGGAACCAATCCACAGGAGACACAAATACCCTATATAATTTCATAGAAACAAATACATAGGAGACACCAATCCCCTATACAAGTTCATGGACACCAATCCATAGGATACACCAATCCCCTATACAAGTTTGTGGAGACCAATACACAGGAGACACCAATCCAAAGGAGACACCAATCGCCTTGCTCAAGTTTGTGGACACCAATCCCATTGCTCAAGTTCATGGACACCAATTCACAGGAGACATCAATCCCCATGCTAAAGTTTGTGGACACCAGGGTTATGCATAGCGGTTATTTATAGCCAATTGGCTAAAATTAGGATTTTTTAAATTTGGAATTGGCTAATATTTGGGACCCTTGAACAAAGCCCATTAGCCAAAAATTTTGGGTGCAATATTTTTGGGGGGTCGATTCGCCCCAATTTTATAATAATTTGACCATTTTAAGTTTAAATTTCCAACATTACCCCTAATAATAGCTAACCTTCTATGTGTTTCGATACTATTCACCTAGATTTTGAAACTAATTCACCAAATTTTTATAACTACATTTTGAGGCTGACCCCTTATGCATAACCCTGGTGGACACCAATCCATAGGAGATACCAATTCGCTTGCTCAAGTTTAGCTCCAAAATTGATCACAAACACTGCTCAAATCTACTCCCAAATATGTTCACAAATCTTCTCACAAATATTGTTATAACCAATGTACAAATCTGCTTATAAATATGATAAATTTTAGGGCTTTCTTTCTTCAATGCACTTGGATATCAAACAATAAATCATTCTTTTTTCTTGAGTTTACTTTCTTCAAACCAAAATATATTCTACCCAGAATTATTTTAACCTCCTGAACATATAGATGATGTGCCTTTGTAGGAAGCTTCAGATGACCAAACTATTATTTACATTCATTCTGTCACTTCCACATGTCTCATATTTATTATATTTTAAAGGTAGCTCTAGTCTAGAACTTGATAACTGACCTTGTAAATGTTGACTTGTAACTATCTTGTGTATCTCTTCTTCTTCTTATAGATAACTAAAATGTTCTTTCTTTTCAATTGGATGCTTGGGTGAAGATGTGCATTAATCCTTTTACTATGTGACACCTCCAAATCTGCCTCAACAAAAATGTTGATCTTTCTTTTGTATGTGCACTCCAAATATGCTATATAATTTCTTTTTGTTTCTTTATCTAAATTTCAATTCAAACACTCTTATCACTCCAATAATAAAGCTTACAAAATATAACCTTTATTAAAAAACAAAATGACTCCTTATATCTCCCACTTTATCAACAATTATAATAATACCACCTTAAAAAACATTATCTTACTATACCTCAATGGTTGCCAACGTCAAACGAACCTTTCACCCAAAGATCATGCACGTGACTCAAACCTAGGTCTCTCAACTTTCGCCTTTAACAATGAAAAGTGAGCCACCTCGGATACACCATCTGATGAGAAGTAATTTCACTATCTTGAACTTGAAGTCGTGGACATCACAATTTTTTAAAAAATAAACCAACTCAAAATTCTGAGCCCTAATGGATTGGTAGGATTAGAAACCAATATGTCCTACTAGACAAGGCTAATGCTATCGATGGTAATCATCTAAGCTAGAGCACTCAATAGAACTAAAATTAGAAAATATCTTATTTATCTTTTAATGCTTCAGAGTGTTACCACAATGAAAAAATACATACCACATGAATCATTTATGCAAAAAGCTCATAAGAATCTACCTGTTTCACACACAAAACTTTCGCAAGGCCTTTGACCACTTGATATAAAAGGTTTTGTGTTCATTTAGTACTTTCCAAGTCTTAAAAGTGGTTTGAACTTATTACAAGTCTTTGCCAGATCCATTTCTAATCTTATTTTAGTCCTTTAAATTGAGTGTTGAAATATTACCTCCTCGATATTTGATGAGGTGCTTTCTTCTTAGTAGATGTCTTATCTCTTGAAAAAAAATTGTATATAATATTGTGGCCTATGTTTCCTTCAACTTCGGGCTCTCTCCTTTCTTCCAATCGATGACTCTATTTTCATAGGTTTCAATTGCTATTACCACTTAACTTTGTTTCATCAAAGGTCTTGAAACCCATGTGCTCTTAATATTTGTCTGCATGTTCTGAATTGGACTTGTGTTTTCCAGCATCAGTGATAATCCAAGGATTCAAAAGTGGGATCTCTCAAAAATCTTATCACAGTGTTGTTAGCACCTCATTTCAAGCTCTGGATGAATACTTTGTTCTATAGTGCCATCTTTCCTCACTTGAGCATATCAATGAAACTATTTTCTCAAAAAAGGAATACACCATCCAATCAACGTATGGAATACAAAGACGCACACAAGTTCTTCCAATCCACACTTTGTTGTGCCAGTTTCTTTTCAAAACTGCACTCATGCACTCGTCTACCCTTATTATTCTTCATCACCATCTCACATTCAACCTTCGTTGCCCTCTTACCATCTGTGAACTCCTTTCTGCATTTTAAAAATATTCCACCATAGCAGACTTATCCCTTGCACAAGTAACTCAAAGGCATCAATTTCCTCTTTTTCTTTTCAAATGAATTTCAATATATACACAACCTTTATTTATGCACAAGGTCGGCCCATATACTTTATATTCCGAAACATTAACTTTATAATATTTAAATATTATAAGGTTTAACCTTGTAATAATATTTTTTATAACTTTAATATTTAAATATTTAATTTAAATATTAAAGCATATTCTTGTAATTCAAAACATGATGTTGCCAAAACTCATGAGCATACTTATAATTAAATTATCCTTCCAATTCTGCCTTTGACATCAATGACAACTCAACATTTCTAACAGAAATTTGCATGTAACAACAGTTATCATGCATTGCTAGGTATGTCACATGGGAGAAAATGTAGAATTCCCTTCTCTTGGGATAATCCAGAATATTGGGTAGTGATCGAACTGGAAATGGTAAAATAAATGGAGGAACAATTAAAGAGAATTTACTAGAAGACAAAAGAGGTCGTAGATTGCCAAAAAAGCTACATAGACCTCAAATGATCACAGAGGGAGTATTTAGTGGGAGATAGAGTATTATTAAGGGTGAATCCAATTAAAAGTTCCATCAGATCCTCCAAGATTAACTTTAGATATGTGAGTCCATTTTAGATAGTAGCTAAGATAAAGCCCTGTAGTGTACATACTAGCTCTACTGCCCAACTTATCCAAAATCCATAATGTCTTTCATGTGTCCCTTTCTAGAGAGTACATTATTGTTCCTACTCATGTTTTGTATATTTCCAAATTGTATATGATCGATCCATTAAAAATTGAGGTTTGACCTATTCGCCTACTTGGTTTTAGAACCAAGAATCTAAGGAAAATAAGCATAGAGCAATGTCGGGTCCAATGGGACCACTACTCAGACATAAATGCTATGTGGAAAGATGTGGCAGATATGCAACAGTAATTTCCTTATTTGTTTGAGTAGATGAAGACCTTATTATAAATTTTTATATAATTTCATGATATATGTATGTATATATGCATATGGATATGGATCTCAATACTAAGTAGAGTAAAGTATGTTTTTAGAGCTACTACATAGAGCAGCTTGTGAATATTTTGTATTGCTAAAAGATATGTTTTGGAACATATGATGAAGAATGGTTACTTGTTTTTATTAAGACATAATATATAATGATATTATATGCCAATCATCTAAAAATATGTTGTGATTTTATGATGTCATTTTGTTTGAAATAGTTATTGCTAAATAGGAACAATGAAATTGCTTGAATATTTTGGTTCTTGTAAAAAATAAGAATATACAAAAGTTTTTCTTTTGTTTAACCTATTTTTAAACACAGTGACTATGTTTTTCTGTAGTGGGCGAGTATGTAACGACCCTCCTCATATGATGAATGAAGAAAAATAAATAAATATTAAACTTACCTTTTTCTTGTGAACCATGGTACTCCTGACGATCTCTGTGAGTGCAGGACAATTGCAAGATGTCAATGAAAAGAATCTAGTCAATGAAAAAGGGTAAGTAAGGGAAGTGATGATTCAACTCATGAGTACATGGATGCTCGTAAACTTGTGTATCATATACGGTGTGCATGTTTGTTTTTAAGGTTTATCTATTATTGATGGCATAAAATAGGATGTGCATATGTCTTGTGTGGTGATTATTATGGGAGCAAATTTATTATTTTCCTTTGGTTATGTGTTGGATCATTAGTCAAAGGGACATGTAAATATAAGTATGTGTGACTATTTAGCATATGTGTATATGAATATATTTTTGGAATGTATCCTTGCGTGTTGGTTATAAGAAACATTTGATTGGGATTATATGTGGAAAATTTAAATAGCCTCATCCTAAACTTAATCATGTGGAAATAAAATATATAGAAACATCATTGAAAAACATTTGACAGGATGATTTGTTGATATGGAAGTACAGAGGTGTCGACCAAATTGTGCGAGAGTTAGGTGAGTAGTGCCATTATGAATTTTAACTTCAACCATATCCCATGATTGAAAAGGAAGGAAGATTAAAAACATCCTTAAGTGCAAAAGAGGGGGTGGTTAAAAAAATACACATCTTTTGGCTAGGAAGGGAGGAAGAAAAAATGTTGGTAGAAAAGAAAAGTTGTAAGCATGGGGAGAGCACTCGGGAAAGACTTATAGTGAGGTGTTGAATCCGAGTGGAATCTCTTTTATAAAATTGTTTGTAAATGAGTTTCCTTTAAAAGAAAATGAAACGTATGTGTTTTTTTATAGAAAGATTTCCTCTGTTTGTTATGAGTAAAATAAAAGGAATGAATTACTCTTTGTGCTTTGATATAGAAGGTCTTTCTCTGTTTGTTGTGAGTAAAAGGAAAATGAGTGATTCTTTGTGTTATGTACCAAATTTTTTTTTTGTTTACTGTAAGTAAAAGAAAAAGGAATAAATTACTCTTAGTGCTTTGGAATAGTAAGCTTTTCTCTATTCACTGTGTGTAAAAAAAAGGAATAGGATGAATTTTGTATGTGAATAGAAAAATTGTCATAGTTGGCTATGCTTGTCTGATTTATTGTCTAGAATAGAACGCAAGCTCTACATTGTAGATACAAACATTGTCTGGTTAAAGTGGACAAACAATATCAAAATGCATGCACATGTTCATGAAATGTAGCGTGAATCATTGAAATAGTTTGATTACAATAAATATTTTATGCATTTAGAAGTGCATTCATTGAATTGAGAGATGAAATCTGATCCCCCACTATCTTAAACTCAAACTTTCCATAATATGACTATTAACGGATATGGATGGTGGATTTAGGGGCGGATGAGTTGAGGGACATGGAAGAAATTGATGAAGCTAGTGTTTTACCTGATCATGATAACATTAATGTTGTTGATGATGTTGTAGTTTTTGTTGTTGCTCCTACTTTTGTTCTACCTAAGCAACTTCTTGTTGTTGCTATGACAATGGTGATGAAAGTGACCTTCAAGCCCTCTCGTCTCTCGTGCCTTTGCATTCTACCATGAACATGGACCCTTCAGCAACAATTTGGCCAACAACCAGTAATTTAGTTGCCCCCTCCACATTTTACATTTGATGACGGTTTGAACGATAATGATGGTGATAGATTTTCCATCACTGCAAAAATTCTACGCCAACATGCCCCTACCGCTTGGCCTCCACTATTGCTTGAGTTTCGTTCGACATGCCACGATTTTATCCATGATCTTCTGTATCTTATCCAACAATGCCTTCTGCACATATTAATCATGAACACATATTCAATAAGGAAAAATAATAGCTTCGCCAGACCTGTGACCTTCCTTGGCCTATGCATGCATGCGCCCCACCATGGCCACCTCCCATAGTTTTCTTATGTAGTTTTCTTATTTAGTTTTCTTATTTAGTTTTCTTGTGTAGTTTTCTTGTGCAGTTTTCCCTCGCAGTATTTTTGGTGGATATTTGTTCTTTTTCCTACTTGCACTTTCTTTTTGTGTGCATGCCTAAACCAGGTAAACATTCCCCTATTTCTATGATATATTTTTCCCTATACCTATAGTCCTTAATTGTATATTCACCATGATATTTGTACGTTCTTTGCGGTATTTTATCTACAATGATAAAAAATAAAATAATTAAAATAAAAAAATGGTGGATTCCTTATAGCCAGATGAGATTTTCCTTCCCTTTTGCATGCATTGGAGCCCAATTCTCCTATGGTGGGGAGGAATGATAGGGATTCATATGTATAATATTTGTTTCTATATTTGTAACATATAATATGCACACGTAGTTTATTTTCAATTTAATAGTTTAGATAAGGATTTTACGATCTTATCTGTAAACTAAGATGTACTTGATAATTAATATCCCATTTTGCAATGCATTCAACAGTTTTGAATTATTGAATCTTTTGTGTGTGATTTGTGTTTTTTATCTGTATCAGTAGTAGCTGTAAAAAAACTAGTGACAACTATACTTTGAAGGTTATGATACCTTTGAACAAAGAACCACCTCTTACTTATTATGGGAAAGACATCGTTGTATAACGACAATCGATATTTGAGTCTATTTTTTAAAAAGTGTCTCTGTGTTGTAAGGTTTTTGACAGTTTTTGTAGAGACTATGAAAAATAGGATTGTGTAACTTGGTTATATAATTATCTTGTAAAGGCAGAATGGGAATCCAAAAATATTTCTTGTTGTGCAAATTTAAATTGATCTATCCAAAACTATTGAAAAGCTATTCATGTTTCAAAAGTTAATAAAAATAATTAACTAAATGGGTTCAAGTAAAGTATGGCTTATAAGTATTCTTTGTGGTGACTTTATTTTCCATTCTCTGCAAATGATAAAAGGGTGTGTGTTGAACTCTTTCTATTTATTCTTGATCAAGGTAACTTTTAGAGACGATAGAAGAAAGTGTGATTTCGGGAAAGGAATACGTTATGTTTTAAAGGATTATTAATTTTATGGTGTTAAGTCATTCGACACCTTTCTCTAAAACCCAGTAGGTTTTTTTTTTTTTCTGAAACAATTAGGATAGCCATTGTTAAAAAGAGAAAGTAAGAGTTTGTTTTATTCTATTCTCTGTTGAATGGTGAATGGTTTTTATTTGTTCATTAAGTATCTTTAGTTTCCTAGGTTTTACTTGGTCAAAGGTTGTTTTGGAACGAAAGGTAACCAAAGTGTGATAGAACATAAATTGTTACCAGTTTTGATCAAACTTAAAACATAAAAGAAACTATTTTTCTATTAGGATGATGTTGGTAAATCGTGGATTAATACTTAATATTTTACTTTTCTTCCTTAAAGCTTTATATTTCTTTCTTTTATAAATTTGGTAAGATATGCTTCTTGTTTTATATTGTATCTTTTACATCTTTATAAACCAATTTTAATCTTTTATAAATATTAATATCAATAATAATGATAACTGTAAAATAATAATAACTATCTACTAAAATATAATAACATATTAAATTTTAACCTTGTTGTGAACATTAATACTAACAAGAACAAATATATCATTAACATGCAATTTATTTATTCATTATTCAATAAAAATATTATGTAAAATCATTTTTAAAACACAAAAGCACTTTAGAAGGATGTGTGATATATATCCACTTTGGATAGATATAAAAATGAACTCTCGTATAAATAATATATTGTTAATGATTTTTACATAGAAATTGATATTACTTAAATAATAGTTGTTTCCTACGCATGCATCCTAATATTTTTCAACTAGATCGCATTAACTACGGGTTTTACTGAAATTCTCTTATTAGAATTTACACAAATTACACACTATATTTTGAGTTTGAATTAAGATTTTCAAAATTCAAACCATTAATGATTTACACCAAAGTTATACTTTGAAATATTAATGATTGTGGTATAGAAAATATTTCTTGACGGTAACAACTCAAATAAAATAAAAAACTGTTTCTATGTCAATCATCTTATTTTTCTGCTCATAATTATATTATTCAATGCACATCCACGTCATTTCCTTCTCTAAGGAACAAATATTGGATAGACATTCATTCAAAGGAATAAAGAGATAAGAACCAAAAGACATCTCGAAAAATAATAATAATAAATGCAAAAGTTGCCAAAGAAAAACACAAACTTTATTATTTTAAATTCACTTATATTTGTTTTGAAATTATTAAAGAAATACAGCCAACACGTTGCCAATTTATAGTTTTTAATAATCAGCACCCTATTGAGGTGTCAAATTCAATGCTCTGTCTATCATTAACAGGGCAGCTACCTATGTAGTAACCAGGGAAGGTTACCCTAGGACGTGCAGGAAGTGGACCTCGGGATACCAAACTGGTGGGCATCAAGAGTGCAAATTCTATTCCCAAAGAGTAAACCTGTGCCAATTATAGTGGTGCACTGTGGAAACAGATATCCACTACATTGTACTGTTTATTAACTGTTATCGAGTGAAGTCCCAATTCCAAAGTTGAAAATCCATGAATTGTTATCCAGTCCAGTCCCAATATCAAAATCGATAATCCACAAAATCCTGCAGTCTGGCAGGAACTACAATCATTAACATTCTTCAGAGGGGCTGCTGCATTATTGGAAGTTTGGTACCCCACCACCTGCACCAGTGAAGTCTCACCCATTGCCTTTACTCGAATCTCTGACATTTATCAATCTCTAGTGCAACACAATTCCAACCATGGACTTTCTAAAAGGAAGAACCTTATCCTTGCACAGGCATCATTGATTTTATGTATATGTCATTGATTTGCTTGAATGCATGCCATTTTCAACCTGAACCCCAAAAGAATGTTCAATCTATCCCCCCAAAAAATTGTGTCTTTCTACATACCACACAACACATAGTTAGGTGCAAAGTTAGGCTTGCACTATAATAGGAATCACTATGTCTATCTTCTTCTTAATGAGGTGCTGTTTATTGGAAAAGTAAAAGCTAGAAATTTCAAGTGCTGAAATCCTCAAAGGTCTGAAAATTGATTAGAAGGTAGTCAATTCAAGGTCTAATGGTGGATTTGGGAGTTTGTAGAAATGTTCCTAAGTTTTGGAGATTTGTTTTATGAATGCAGCGCAAAGGCTTCTGAATCGAGTGAACCTTCTGTTTTCGAAGTTAGCAGTCAATGTCTAATTAGCAGGCCTCACACTGACAACTTCTTTTTAGTTGGAAAAGCATATGCCTCTGAAGGTAGGTGTTGAACATGAGAATGTACCCCTCAATTCAGAGATTTGAACAGCTGTCAAGCCGATTACCCTACTCACATTGCAGATGATTTGTACACCTGTCAGACCTGGTTGTCGTACTCTCTGTTCCTGATCACCACTTCGACTTACCAGTTAAAACTACGATTGCTAAAGCTTTGCCATGGTCTGTCTTGGAAATACTTGCTCTGACAAGAGGGGAAATGCTATCAAGCTGGACCCACATGGCCCAAGTTTGTCCATTTATCCATTTTTGACCGAAAATTGATGTTTACGTATCTTATCCATTTATCCATTTTTGACCGAAAATTGATGTACACATATCTAGAGTGGATAAGCTAAATGCATCGCAATTACGAGAGACCTAAAAGTGATAGGGATATGTTATCTAGAAACAGATTAAAAAAACCCTTACCTTGCAGTACCAGAGGATGTGGCCCACCATAAACAACAAAAATGGGTTGTACTCCAGTTAATGATAAATTATAATTTTTTTTTAGCATCTAAAGGTTAGTGGATTGGTAAGTGTTTGTCTGGTCAGGCACTTACCATAAAGACACTTAGGTGTAAACATAGGAAGACATTTAGATGCAAACATTAGATGCAAACATCAGAGGTAGCCTCTTTGCAAAGGTAGTAGTCTAATCTGAATCTTGTGGATGCAAGGAGGCAGCCTGTTTGCAAAGTGTGAAAGTCTAGCTTAGTAGTTGGTTTCATTCATTTAGTTGTGTAAAGAAAATTTAGAAAGAAACTATATTTTTGGATGCATGAGCAAGCACACTATGAAACAAAAGTATAAAGCTTAGAAAAGTAAAGTGTGAAGCTTACGAAGTTAAGCTCGAAGACATAGGAATTTAGATATAGTAATATTATGATTGTTGAATTTTTTTTTGTGTAAAGAGGATTTTGTATGTTGATATTGATTACTATCTTATTTTATATTGGATGTGAAATTTGTATGGTGAAATAAAATTTCAGTTGGTTTCTATTTAAAACTTTAAAAAAAATAAAACTTCTTAAGAGGAAACATTAGAAATACTGAAAAAAAAAACTTCAAACCTTAGTTACAGGTCAGAACACCCTACCTTTCATTAAAAATTAGCATCAAGGTTTGAGGATGCATAAAAATCACCTAATATATCGAGGTGCGATCATTCACACAACAAATTTTGAGATCAATCATTGGTTTAATAGAATTGGTCAGAATATATGACTCGGTTAGACCCTTTAACAAGAAGGCGGTATGGGATGCCATCTCTAGATTGTTACTCGATAGTACTATGATAAATCTCATGTCCGTGTAAATTAGCTAAATTAGCCTTGACGTTTGGTATGGGATAAATGGTCATGAGTTGCAACGAGTATGTACGATTAAGACCAAGGCCAGGGTATCGACATGGCTCTATCTAATTTCGGGAAGAGGACAATCAGATAGACACAGGGTATATATATGCTAGAATCCTTACATTTAGTAGTAGAACATGATTGACAAAAAGATGAAGGTTCCGAATGACAAGGGATGGGGAAACAAGCATCCACCCTCTAGGTGATATGGGCCCTAGAGGATAACCCTTGTCGTGGATCGACCCTCATGTCGAAAAACGAGGACAATAAATGAGATATGTTAACTCCACACCTTTACGATATGTGGCTTATCTCGTCCACTTAAATAATTGTCTGCAACAATCTGAAATCTAAAAGTGGTACAATATGATATACTAAATTAAATTGATGATAACAATTTAATGACTGAATCAAATCTTTCCACCTACCTTGTAGGTTTACTTTTAAACAACCTTGAAAAAATAGACCTTCTTATTTTCCTTAACTGTGTTAGTAGTGCAATCAAGTGAATGGGCTTGGATTGTTACATAGAAAACGATTTCTAACAAAACAATCAGCTAACTCATCCATCTTTCATGGAAATTGATGTGGAATGGATAGGGATGGGTTTCATCCATCTTTCATGGAAATTGATGTGGAATGGATAGGGATGGGTTTCATGTAGATATATGTTCAATTGGAATATTTTCTACTAGATTTTGACTGATGGTTTTATTTCTATATTTATTTTGATTTTCATCCACTCAAAAACGGCTGTCGCAAGGTCAAAGCAGGTGACGGATCCCCTCAATGAGTTGGTGAGAGCAAGGCTTGGTGGTGATTGTGATCATGCCTTGAGTGCCCACTATGGAAGCAGTGGCATCGAGCACGGTCACAGTTCAGCATGCCTGGAGGATATGGTCTATGATTTCATCGAAGGAGAAGATGAAAATCAAGGAAAAACTTTGGAATCTTGCTCTCCTAGCATTTCTGGGGCGGATGGTGCGGCTTCTCATTCTAGAGTTGCTGACGGCTATTACAATACATGTCTCAGTCCAGACCTTAAGGATGTATTAAAGAGCCTCGTTTACTGCACCAACGGTAATTCTGTTGAGGCTCTTCTTCATACGGAAGCCGTGAGAGCTGTCGAGATGTAGTTTTCAGTTTTGAGAAGACCAAGAGTTTATTTCTTGAGGATTTCAACTTTGTCAGAACGGAACTGTTAGATTTTTCATTTCAGTGGATCTTATTATGGATTTAAAACGAAGAGATATAGTATGTGAAGTCATTGCATGCGTGATGAGTATTCACAACATTGTGCAATGAATAACACATATAAGTTATGATAGATGCTTCACAAGCAGAGCAAATGGATAGCGACCTAGTACGCTTCAAATAAAGGATTCTATTTTCAAAATCTTTATGATCTTCATAAATATGTATATACATACTTTTATGTGTTCCTTTCATACCAACAGATAGAGAGCAAGGTGTATAGTTTCCCACAAAGAAAGAGCTATAATATCAGTTGGACACTAGAGAGCAAGGTGTAGTTTCCGAGTTGATCTCTCCTTTTTGATTGATACGTTTTTATAAATGTAGTGGAAAATATGAAGAAGAAGTATATTGAATATTCATATTAAATGGAAAAATAAAGATTTTAAAAATCAATATGAAAGATTTTGTAAAAATTATTATATATTTTAATATAATATTAAAATTAAAATGAAAATTAAATTTATTTATAACTTTTTAAATTTTAAAAAAATTATAATTTATTTTTTTTTGGGAGAGTTGGTCACAACTACGCTATTTTTAGTAATCGGTAAGCGTTGCGTTCAGGGGCTGCTTCCACCAAATCTATTCTATTTCGTTATTGTTGACTCCCGTCATCATCGCATCCAGAGGATTCAGATCAGACTACTACCTAGGGCGCACATCCAGAGGATTCAAATCAGACTATTACCTTTGCAAACAGGCTGCCTCCTTGCATCCACAGGATTCAGATTAGACTACTACCTTTGCAAAGAGGCTACCTCTGATGTTTGCACCTAGATGTCTTCCTATGTTTACACCTAAGTGTCTTTATGGTAAGTGCCTGGCCAGACAAACACTTACCAATCCACTAACCTTTGGATGCTAAAAAAAAATTATAATTTATCATTAA
>JAQPPZ010005844.1:0-58423 GCA_028583015.1 Wollemia nobilis
TTATAAGGACTTCAAACAAAAAAATTGTTATTTATGATACCTAAAAAAAATGGGTTTGAGGTTTGATGATTTTATGCCTTGTTGATTGTCTTTAAACAAATTTGGATTTCCTTTTTGTTTTTATTTTTCAAAGGTATGTTTAAATAGATCTTGATATGAAAGTTTTAAAGATACTTTAATGAAAAATTAAGTGATACCAATTAAATAATTATATCTCAATGATTATTTATTTAATTAATATAACTTATGATTAACATTAAAATTAAAAAAAAAACTTTAATTAAATCAAGAAATAAAAAAATACCTTGAGGTCAGCGAGGCTCGAACCGAAAACCTCATACTTTGGAGCATATTAGCACCTTTCAAGCAACTAGCTCAAGTACGACTTGCCTTGGTAACAAAAGGGTAACAATGTGCTATTTGAACTCTCCGTTGTGCAAGTCGAAACAAAAAAAAAAAAAATTGTCGATGAGAATCGACCCCGCAACCTCTTGGGTACACTCTTACAAACTAGAGGAAGAACCACCTCGACTAAACCAGTCGATGAAACACAAGGTAACAAATTTTAATTTGAATCCACCGTCATCAGGCTCTACAAGATAATTTTATCAATGACATTTGATTTAAGTGCTCCTATAAAATAAAACTTAGAGCACTCTCATCATTATCCAATATGAAATAGACATGAGGCTGGTGTGGAGTGGATTGTGTTGCACGTTGTTTGATTGGAGGAGATGCAAAGGGTTTAAAACCTTTAGAAATTGAAAAAAAAATCATTTTTCTCTCTTCTGGCCTATACACGGTCTGCATCGATGAGTTGCTACAAGGGCATAAAATCAATCTGCCTGCAATATTAGAATTCTCTACTGCCTACGATCTCGAAATCCTCTATCGCATGTGATTTTGATGGCCATGTTCTCTACCATAAAATGTCTGGCAAATAACATGGATCTATAAAGGGTTTAAGATGTGGGATCTATGACAGTTTTTGTTGTGTGTGCTCTACTATGTGGGGAGGTGGCCCTAGGGCTTCCCAAAGGCTCTCTCAGGGTGGATCTGATCGTAATGAGTTGCATTTTGTGCAGTTGCGGCTATGTGAGGCCTGCACGATTTGGGTTATGTGGTGCTAAATGGGCTACACAATGGCCTATAGGGGTTGCATGGCTCTGTGAGATGTGTGACTCTATGGGCTGCATGGCTCGACTGAGTTTTTTTTAATATAGAGTGCGAGCTATCTACGCATGATCATTCAATGAGATCGAGGGGCTACTCAAATTGATCTGCAAAGAGAATCCAATCTACAAATAAAGCTGAGTAATTATTTTTTTATTTTTTACATATATTCTTATTGATTTTCTATGTATGATATCATGTTGCAGAGTCTTCTGGACACAACTGCATGACTTATTCTGGATGTGGAGATGAGGGTTGCGACCCTCTTGAGCTAGATCTGTAGCATATTAGACCACAAATAGGTGGTCTGCATTAGTGGTTAGATCTGCCAAATTCTTGCAGATTCAACACCTTCTACGAAGCTTCAATTGCATGGGTTCAATCACCACTTTGTTGGGGTTCAATCTCAAATCAGTAGATACCTTCAATGATTGAATCACCACTTTGTCAGGGGTCCACATAGGAGCAGATGTTAGATCTGGAATTTGTCACATCCTCTCACAAATGATCAAAATCAAATTGACCACTATCGGAGCGGGGCCAATGTCACCTGCTCTGATACCATGTTATAAAACCCAACAAATAATCAATTTTATTTAGTGAATTAAATAATACATAGTAGGCCCTTAATTAGCCCGTGCAAAGTAGATCTCAATAGGATGTCACTCAACGAATAACTAATTTAACAATAAGCATAACAACAAAATAATGTAATAACAACTAATATGAAATATACGCGAACATGTAATAGGCTAAAATTGACCCATTTCAATTTACCCTAAGTCAAAAATATTCAAAAATTGATTAAAATTACTTTCTAACCTCCTACCTCAATTTGTGCACCTGTATCAAGTTTGTTTCCAACTTCCTAATGATATCGACTCTATTTGACCGATATCGACTGTTCGATGCAATATCGAACATCATTGTACGAAATCCAATGCTCGATCTTGTCCAAAAATAGAAAATACCCAAAAAAAATGACAAAATTTTGTGTAACTTTTTTGTCCATACCTAGCCAATGGTGTGGATGTTACAGTATCAGATCAACCGATATCATCTAGATTGGAAGAAATCATAACTCCTCTTTACCTTACCTATTTAATCCAGACACTCTCCCTGGATTCCCCTTGGCTCTTAATCATTATCATATCCTTAGTATTCTAGTGCATATTGCTATTCTCACATTCTTTTGTAGGTTCGGAGGTTCGAATCTACGCATCGATGGATACAATATAATATTGAACATTTGATATCGTTCAAAAACGTTCAATCTTGTCCTATAATATCTGATATCATCTACAGGTTGTTTGGAGGCACCTTCAAACCTTTTTTTGCATTTCTAGCATTCTATTTTCCATTTCCAAGATTATATCAATTATTTATCATCTCATTTTAGCATAAAATTTTCGTTTATCATATCGGGAGTTCACCATCATTGCATTGTATTATGTTATTTGCATTTACAGTTTACATTCCTATTATTTTCTTTCAAATATTGCACATAATAAGTTTCATATAATTTAATTCATGCTTAATCAAGTTTATGTTATGCTGGAAATATTTCTTTATGATATCAATTTGTGAAATCGCAGGTTTTTGCTTAGATCGGACCTGTCGATATCAAATTGGACATTCGATATTGCCCTACAATGTCCGATATCACCTGTAGCAAGCAAAAATATTCAAAATCAGCCATCCGGATTGAGTAAGATTGTAAAATTTCTTTAAAAAGTAAGCATTGCATCTGTTTATCTTATGTATTCTATTGTGTGTTGTATTCAACATATAGTATAGGTTAGTTGCATTTGGCCAAACTAGGTGAATGAGAGTGAACTAAAAGGAACACATCAAACAAATCCTAACCTAGGCATGAAAACTACCACATAATTTTTTCTTGGTGAACCCACCCAATTCATTAAAAAATCACCAAAGAGGACACGACATCAAGTGCCACTCCTCTGAGGTGTAGACCTATAATTTTCCCATTCCCTTTCGAGGCATGAATCCATTACCGTGAAGGAAAGGAGTGCAAAATTTTTAGAGCTACACTATCAAATAAATATAACTTCACTGCTTTCATATAGTAGTTGATGACAATTCTTTCAACTCATTTTTTTTTTTATTTCTGACAACAATTCTTTCAACTCGTTGTTTTTACAGCTTTCAAAAACTTTCAAAATCATAACAATGCCCTCTGTAAGGAATGTCATCCCTTTCTAACCCTTAAAACATACAATGTTACACGATTTCAGTGTTGTCCTAATAACTTCTACAACTGTGTCTTGAAAGTATAAAAATGAGTTAATAGAAACACATACTCTAAAGAACAATATCAAATTATTCATATAATTGTAAGTCTCAATTAAAAATTATGTTAAATTTGTTTGTAAATTCTGGAAATGAGCTCCGTGAAAAATAATGAGTTCAATTATGTCAACGGTGGTGTCGTCACAATATATGTAAAACTATCATACAAAGAAAAATAAACTGTTAAAACTCCTAATACGTCAAAAATACCATTAAATATCACAATTGAATATTGATGAACTATTTTATGTTTTTTTTGAGATTGTTAAATTGTTTATTATGAGGAAACTTCCTTAAAATAAGGAAATAAACTTGTATACTGTTGACATCATATATGACTCCCTTAAAATAACAAAATAAACTTCGTATGCAATTTTTTTTTGGCCTTTGCTTCGCAGAAGTTCCATAATCTTCATCTTCATAATAACAAAATCCCAAAGAAAAACATTTGCTAAAGAAATGTTGCTTCAGAAATAGCAATCAAAATGAGTTCCTCTCCTCTGCATACAGATATATGTTAGGAAGCCATATGTCTTTCATTACCGTTGCTCAACGTCATGTGTCTCATGCGAAGAATTACGAGGAAGATTAACACTCCTGCAGAAACCCCTGTTTTCTGTATAACATTAACACTCCTGCTTGACCTAAAAGCCAAATCTCCGTTGGAATTGACATTTTCATGCACAAACAATGAGTGACTGTTGGACGATGGGGTTTGAAGTTCGGCCAAAACATGTAAGTGATAAAACTGAATCTGGGTCGTCATCATCATGACTACAAAAATTACATAAACCAAAAGGAAACGGCATCGATATCGGCATCCTTTGAATTGCGGCATCTCCTCGTTCTCTCCGGCGTAATTTCGCATAGCAAGGTCATGTAATCTCTGATAGCACACTGTTTGCTGGTTGAAGTTTTCCGCACAGACGCTTGCGATTTATATTTGTTTATGAAAGAAAAACTGCTCGTTCTCCACCACCACCCGACTTTTCTCCAATGCCATGGATTCCCATCGCCATCCTGCCAGTGGATCACAACTTTCAGCTTTACGCCATCAAATTGGGCTCGGCCTTCGTTGCGTAATTGATGATCTCAATCTTATCATCGTCATCTCGTCGGTAGTTGCTTTGCATTTAAAAAACTTTTAATTATTTTCGTGAGTGTGGTGATTTCATTTGCATGGTCTGTGATGTAAGTCGAATTAAATTTACATAAAAAAAACTTTTAATAAATAAATTGATTATTTTTATGGTGACTTTAAAAAAAACTTTTAACAAATGAAATGGTTATTGGTTATTTTTAATGGTGGCTTTCACAGTAATCTTAAATCAAATAATATTGGTTAACATGTATAATATTTGAGTTTCTTAATATTTAATTTAAAAATTATTATTTTTATTATATATATTTTTTTTAATAATTGTTTTTTTAATAAACTTAAAAAATATCGGATTATCTCAAGCACCCACAAATACTTAACCCTGACAAAAACTTAACCACAATCGATCGACCAACAAATAAATTTATTTATTTATTTTTTTAAATTTGTTTTTAATCAACCTATTTTCATTGATTTTAAAGCATGATAGGTATATTAAGTGTTTTCCACTAATATAGAATATATAAAGAAATACTAGTGGAGTTTGAAATTTAGTAAGATCCAATAATATTATAGACATTAGCAAAGAAATGGGTTAGTGTAAACAAATTTATAAAAATATACACCCTACAATGATACAATTATTGGGTGCCATGTTAAAATGAAATTGTAATATTAAATAATATTATTATTTGGAAATATTTTTTTAATAAGTTTTATTGAGTTTACAAGTTTTATGAAGTTATTTTTGTTTTTTATTCAGTAGGGTTTGAACTGTAAAGAGGTCAAAAATTTTACCACTACAATAAGCGTGTGTTTTTCTTCAATGAGTTTACACAAGTTTTTAAGACAGACCTAGATCCCTTCATACTAAGTGGAGTTTGAACTTGAACCTCTCAAATAGAGACCAAAGCTCTTACCATTCCAATAAACTTGTAGCTTTTTACCATTTAAAAATATTAAATAAGATTAATTTAATTAATTAAATTTGTCAATTTAAAGAAGATACATGCATAATTATCAAGTTTGTTGTAATACATCATGTAATGATCATACAATAAGGATGAAGCTATTTCAATCCCATATAACCTATTTAAAAAATAATATCTTTCAGAAAATAAAAAATAATACAAAATTAAAAATAAGTTTGATTTTAAATAATTTTATAACTCAATATTAATAAGATGATATAAGTAATTAAGTGGCATTAGCTCAACCAGTTAGATTCCTCAACATTTCAAGGAAGAGACCTAGGTTTGAATCTTGTCAAAGGACACATGATAATATCCAAGCTTTGTTGTAATACTACTATATCTATGTGGTGATGATGTAATATAGGTAGAACCCATTTCAATCTCATATAACCAATTAAAAAAAATAAGATTATATTAGTTTGACAATTTTGCATTTCCTAGACAAGGGAGTTTCCTCCTTGAAAGTTGAGGAAAATAATTGATTGAACTATTGCTATTTGATAATATTATCATTTGAAAATATTAAATTGCATTTATTTAATTTAATTTTGGATGTTATATTCAAATGAAATTTTAATATTAAATAATATTATTATTTAAAAATATTAAATGGTATTAGTTAAATTAAAATTTCTAAGTGCCAAACTAGGATGAAGTTTTCTTGTAATAAGGATGGCCTTTCCATCCCAAATAATTTTATAATAACCTAATATTAATAAGAGGACATAAGTATGTATATAGTTTAATATATGGTAGGATAAATAAACCAATTAAATTAGTTGACTAAACTAATGTAAAAGACTTTTTTTTCTATTGGTTAGATGGATTTGAATAGGTCCATCCAAATTACATCATGACCATAATGATAGTATTACAATAGTTTGAAAATTATGCATATATTGCTTGACAAGATTTAGTCTCCTCTTGAAAGTTGAGAAAAATATTTCAAAAACAAAAATAACTGAGCTAATGCCATTTGATAATATTAATGTTTAAAAATATTAAATTGCATTACTTTAATTTAATTTTAATATAACATCCAAAATTAAAATTAAACTAAAGTAATATAATTTGATATTTCTAAATGGCAATATTATCAAATGCCATTAGCTCAACCACTTATTTTCCTCAACTTTCAAGGAGGAAAGTAAATCTTACCAAACAATATATGCATAATTGTCAAATTATTATAATACTACCATTGTGGTTATGATATAATTTAGGTTTAGCCTATTTTAATTCCATCTAAACAATAAAAAAAATCTTACATTATTTTAGTCAACCAATTTAATTGGTTTATGAATCCTACCATTTATTAAACTATTGATTACTACATACTTATGTCCTCTTATTAATATCGAGTTATTATAAAATTATTTGAGTTGGAAAGGGTCCATACTTATTACAAGAATAAGTCATTGTAGTATTACACTTGAAATTTTAATTTAATTAATATCATTTAATATTATTTAATATTAAAATTTTATTTTAATATAACATCCAAAATTGAATTAAAGTAATGCAATTTAATATTTTCAAATGGTCCTAGTTCAACCAATTATTTTCCTCAACTTTGGATAAAGAAACTCGATCTTGCCAAACAAATGCATAATTGTCACACTATTATAATACCAGTAATGATGTAATTTGGGAAGCACCATTTCAATCTCATATAACCAATTTAAAAAAAAAAACCTTACATTAATTTAGTCAAACAATTTAAATGGTTCTATGAATCCTACCATTTACCATATTTTTTTATTATTTGGTCAGGAACTCGGGAGTGGAAATGCCATTTACTAAACTATTGATCAATATCCTCTTATTAATATTGAGTTGTAAAATTGTTCGTGACGGTTAGGTGGATTGGTAAGAAGTTGCGCACTTACCAAAAGGAGACCTAAGTTCAAACCTTGAGGGATGCCCAATCTGCGCAAAGGTAGTAGTCTAAATTTGGGTCCATTGAGTGTGTGCCAACTTGATAGATTGATGACGATGGTATCAACCTTGAGTTACCAAAGTTTCTCTCACTGTGGGCTATGTTTACCGAGGTGATATAAGGGTTATAGTGGTAGCACCATGATTTGATGCTACAATAGAAGGTAATGCAACAACTTGAACATGTGATCAGTTGTTCAAAAAGGAAAGGTAGTTGTTAATTCCTCTGTGTATCAAAAAAATATATTAAATTACAAAATTATTTTAAATCATAGTTATTTTTAATTATGTATTACTTTTTATTTTCTAAAAGATAATATTTTTTAAATAGGTTATATGAGATTGAAATAACTCCATCGATTTTTATGATGATTACATGGTGGTATTACAACAAACCGTATCTTCCTTATATTAAAAAAATTAATTAATAGCATTTAATATTTCTAAATGATAAAAAGCCACAAGTTTGTTGCAGTGGTAAGAGCTTTGGTCTCTCTTTGAGAGGTCCAAGTTTTAAACCCCACTCTATATGACGGGACTAGGACCCCTCATAAAAACATGTGTAAATTCATTGAAAAACTTGCAAGCTTGTTGTAGTGGTAAAGGTTTTGCTTCCTTTTTAAAAGGTCCATAGTTCAAACCCCACACTAAATATGAGAAGACAAAAAAAACCTTCATAAAAACCTATGTAAACTCAATGAAACTTATTAAAAAATATTTCCAAATGGTATTTATTATTTAATATTATAATTTAATTTTAACATAGCATCCAATAATTATATCATTGTAAGGTTGTTTACACTAACTTTTTTTTTTTTTTTCTATAATAATATTATTGGATCTTTACTAAATTTCAAACTCCCCTTGTATTTCTTTATATTTGAGTGGAAAAGTACTCAAATACTTGAAAAGTAATGAAAATTGGTTGATTAAAAAAATGTCAAAATTGATAAAAAGGTTTCTTACAAGTAGAGATGAGGAATATGAATTAGCTTTTCCACGGGAACTTGGGAGCCTACACAATGAAGGATATATATGATAATATTCTTCCAGAACCTCCTCCTCATGCATATTAGGTTGATGATTGAAGAAATATTTGGCAGTCCAAAGGATGACAAAAAGCAAGCTTCTTTGCTTGGTAGTTAATGCACAATGGAATTCTTACTAGTAGTTAATGCACAATAGAATTCTTACTTTTAATAATATGATACGTAATGGAATCACATGCACAATGGAATTTTTACTTTTGATAATTTGAGATGTAGGGGAATCGTTGCTCCATCTCAATGTGTTTTATTCTACAAGAGCAAAGAAACATCTAACTTCCTGATGTTTGAGCATCCATTTATGTGCTAAATCTAGGAATGATGATTTTTATCTTATAAAATTTGATCCAATGTTGATTTGAGTCAGATTAATATTTGGGAAATATGAAAAAGGGGTAGATTAATTGGAAGCTTGGATTAAACTTAGAGAAACCTTTCAATCCTTATATAGTATTTTGTAGGTCATTTGGAGCAAAGTCATAGAAATTGTTGTAGTATATTCTAAAGAGGAAAATTAGGTTGATATAGGGACAATGAAGAAGGAAACTGAAGTGCAAGAGGGGCAGGACAAAGCTAGTTAGAAATCACTTCCAAAAGGTTGGATTAAAATTAATATTGATGGAGCTGTAAAAGGTAATCCGGGTAAGGGTAGGGGTAGAGCTAGAATTGGATTGGTCTGCAGGAATCATGTTGGGAGAGTGCTTTATTGACAACTACAAGGCCTAGAAAGGGCCACAAATAATGAAACAAAATCCTTAGCTATCAAATTTGCTTCTATTTGGATGGTAAGACAACGGTACAAGAGGATAATCCTAGAATATGATTCTCAAATATTGGTAGGAGATTTGGATTGCATGAGGAACTTTCATTTGCTTTGAATACATGGAGGTTGAGGATTCTTGTCATCCTAATTAAGGAATTGTGTTGGAAATTAGATGATGTGATTCTATTTTATGTGAGTAAAGATCTAAATAAAGTAGTAAATTTCTTGGCTAAGATTGGTATTAAAAAGTAGGTAGGGGTTCAATGGTACAGTGACATGTCTATTAAAGATGAGAGGATTGGACAAGTTGGTGAGCAAATCCAGTGTTTAGCTAATTTCATCAGTCATTGTAGAAATATGGTTTAGGTGATTTGGCTCTATTCTTTTACTGTAGGTGGACAGTCCTTGTAGAAATATGGATTAGGAGATTTATCTCCAATGCAAATCTTCTTTTAATGTTGTAAACAAGTGTTCTTGTTGACTAAGACTGAGAGAGTCTCATCTAAACTTGTAAATGTTCTTTGTTTTAATATAGAAATTTCAAATTATTTTTCAATTTTTTTTTGTCAAATTGATCGATCGTTAAGTGTTTGTAAGTGTTAAATGTTTGTAAGTGCGAAGTGTGTGTTTGTAAGTGTTAATATCTTTAACTTCGTCTTTACACAAAAAAAAAAACTAAAATTTATTAAAATTTTCTTACAATTAAAAAAATTACAAAACTAAAATAATAAATTTTAAATTAAATATTAAAATAATTTAAATATGAACTAATACCATTAGCTTAAAAGCCACCATAAAACAATAACCAATAACCAATTCACTTGTTCAACGTTATTTAATGCGAAGCAACAACCAACGACGATGACGACCTTGAGATCATCCGAGAGAGAAGGAAGAAGTCGAGGCATCAATTACTCACTCAACGATGGTCGGGCCCAATTTGATCTTTATGCTCACTTAAAGCTGAAAGTTGTGGTCCATTAGGGCACCAACCTTCCTGGCAGGGCGGCCATGACAATCCATGGTATCGGAGAAAAGCGGGTGATGGGGAAGAACGAGCTGTTTTTCTTTCATAAACAAATATAAATCGCAAGCGTGTGTGCGGAAAACTTCAACCAACAAACTGTGTGCTATCAGAGATTACATGACCTCGCGGAGCATCAATATTCGAAATTACGCCGGAGAGAACGAGGAGATGTCGCAGTTCAAAGGATGCCGATGTCGATGCCGTTTCCTTTTGATTTATGTAATTTTTGTCGTCATGACGATGTCGACGCAGATTCAGTTTTATCACTTACATGTTTTAGCCCAACGTCAAACCCCATCGTCCAACAGTCACTCACTGTTTGTGCATGACAATGACAATGTTATAAAGAAAACAGGGGTTTCTGCAGGAGAAGTAGCCGCACCAGTGCCACTTCCACTCCCAGAGGAGATCCAGATTGGTGGTGCGCCTGTGGGTTCCGTCAATAACAGTACAAGTACCAGAATAGGAAGAAGCACTTAATCCGACCCACAGCAGCCACAGGCATTCTGTTTGCTATTCTCTTCTTGTGCTTATATGCCGCCCTCTTCTGTTTTGTATATGGATCGGCCTCCAAAACCAAGTCTTCTAACCCTAACCCTTGCAGTAAACTCTTCCTAGTAATTCTTCTCATGAGACACATGACGTTGAGCAACGGTAATGACAGGCATGTGGCCTCCTAACATATATCTGTATGCAGAGGAGAGGAACTCATTTTCATAGCTAATTTTGAAGCAATTTTTCTTTAGCGAATGTTTTGCTTTGGGTTTTTGTTATTTTGAAGATGAAGATCATGGAACTTTTGCGAAGCAGAAGCCAAAAAAAAATTGTATACTAAGTTTATTTTGTTATTTTAAGGGAGTTTCCTCAATCATATATGATGTCAATTGTATACGAAGTTTATTTCCTTATTTTAAGGAAGTTTCCTCATCATGTCACCAGTACTCCAGGCAGGTAACTATAGGAATAGGTTTCTAGTAAATTTCAAAGCATATTGTTGTGTTCGGGTCCTTAATTTTTATTTCATAGATGTTTATATTTTTTCATAAAAAGTTTGAGTACTTGATAGGAAAGCATATGATTATTTTTTTAAAGATAAATTGAGTTGGGTTGTGTTCAGGTTTGAATAATTTTTATTTTAATTGAATTGTTATAATTAGATATTTATTTTTTTAATAAAATAATTTGATTATTAAATTTCTATTTTCTAAATTTTCTTCAATTTTATTTATAAATATAAATATTTTAAAATTTAACATTTTTTTAACAATTATTTACATAACCTCTACAATACCAAAAATTCCATCTCTACTATTTACCTATTACATTTTAATATTATAATATTTTCAAAACTTAATATTAGGTGGGGTGAGCAGCAGTAACAACTGCTGCACTGTAATTTTCTTCCTAAAACATAAATAAAAAACTATAATAAATAATTTAACATTCTCAAAAAGCATAATATAATTCATTAATATTTAATTGTGGTATTTAATGGTAGTTTTGATGTATTCTAAGGAGGAGTTTTAACAGTTTTTTTTTCTTTGTATGGTAATTTTACATATATTGTGACGGCACCATCGACATAATTGAACTCTATATTATTTTGTACGCAGGTCATACAAACAAATTTTATTTGAACATAAATTTTATTTAGGACTTACAATTATAATATTGTTCTTCAGGGTATGTGTTTTTATTATATATTTTTTATAGTTTCAAGATACAGTTGTAGAAGTTGTTAGGACACCACTGAAATCGTGTGATATTGTATGCTTTAAGGGTTAGAAAGGGGATGACATTCCTTACAGAGGACATTGTTATGATTTTGAAAGTCGTAGAAACAACGAGTTGAGAGAATTGTTGTCAGCAATCAAAAAAACACAGAGTTGAAAGAATTGTCATCAACTGCTATATGGAAGCAGTGTTGATAGCACAAATGTTTTAGAGCATATCAGTCTTAAACTTCTGAATAAATATAACAAAAGGATTGCATTTTTTCAAATAATTTCTCAAATTCTGTTTTGTTCTAGACTTGCTGTCACAGGAACTGTACATGTCTTTGGCCTGTATATTTGGGTTGTTTTTAGCGTTCAGTTTCAGTGCTATCTGTGTATAATAGTAGAGCTGTTTGCATAAAATGCTTTTGTGATTTTGTTATTTAGCTTCCTATGCCATTGCTTTTATAACCAAAGAAATTTAGAATTTCATCCCATCCTATGGTGTATGGGATAGAGATACTCCAAGGGTGAATACATTATAAAGTCATCTTATTGGCCGGATATATTATATGTTTGTCATTACCATGTACATGGGAATTGATTTGGAGGTTAGGCTTAGAACTAATAGATGGTTATATACATGCTTGGAATTCAGAAAGTTGTTAGAAAATTGTTAGACGATGATTCTCAGTAATCCTTTCATCGTGCATCACTTTCACTATAAATCCTTCTATGTGCTTATTGAATGTCGAATCTTTGTGTTAACGATAACCGTATGGTTCATCTATAAGGGAGATCTGGTAATAGTAAAATGTTTCTTGTCTTTGTCATGATATCAGAATACTGTAAGTTTTGGATTTTGTTTTACGGAGATCTAAATGAAGGTCTTTAGTATGCTTTTAAGTTGTATATTTTTATTGATATTAAATATTTAAAAAATAAAATATAATGCAACTTATTTTCTCTTCTGAACTTGCATCCAAATAATTATTTAAGAGTTATGTAATGTTATGGAAACTGTTGTTGGAAATTTGGTTTCTACAATGGCCTCTTGTATCAATATAGGGACAATATTTTATCCTGTTTATAAGTTTGATCACGTATATTAGAACAAAAGTGGATGGCTGACAATGGCATCAGATATGTCCTTATTCTTATAGATTTAGATTTTATGGTCTTTTAGTTTTTTTTTTTTAAATAAATCAGTTATATCTACAGTTTTTTAAACTATCAAGTAGGATTCAAATTTTGGGTTGTTCTCGTAATTCCTATTTCATCTCATTATTATTAACCTAGCGTGTGGACCAACAGGTGCTCGTCGTTGATTCAGATCAAACTACTACCGTTGCAAAGGGTTAGCTTTCGCCAAAGGTTTGAACCTAAATTTCTTTTTAATAACTGCCCAACCGCACCTACACTTACCAATCTATCTAACCTTAAGGATCTTTTAACTATTTATTTTATAACTGAAAAATTCATGAGGATAGGTTCAATAATAGAATTTTGAGTGATAGTCTTAGGAATATATTAACATCATATTTAATATGCATATAAAATAGGTCAAATTTTAATGATTATAATAGTTTTATAAAATTATTTGAAAACAATTTTTATATTATATAACATACTTAATTTAATTTGGTCTTATATTAGGTGAAGGTGAGTTTTACTACAAACTATATAAAATGAAGTAAAAATATAAGAATGAAATTTTAAGCTTATAGTAAATATAACATTTTTGCTACTTCTATCCTTATTTTACTAATATAGTATTTTTAATTAAATCTTATATAATGTTTTAAGCTTTTTAAAATATAAATTTAAAGATATTTTATATTTTATATATATTTTAATTTATTTTAATATAAGAGAAGGTTATTAAAATTTATAATTATTTTTTTTCAAGGGATTGTACTTAGGTTCCCTACCCTTGACAAATCACAACTCTTTTCTTTAGAGCATGAGATTTTATAAATAGATTCAATTCTCTCATATCAATTGAGGTGTTATAGCTAGAAACCTACATTTTATATAAAATGTTTAAGTTTTTGATTTTCATTTTTTTTTTTAACTTTTTCATTTTTTGTGTGAATACAAATATTCTAAAATTCAACACCCTTCTTGAAATTTTCTACATAAGTCTTAATAATACCAAAACTTCACCTCTACTATCTATGCATTGCATCTTAGTAGAGTAATATTTCCAAAACATTGCACTATCATAGTCTTCTTTAACAGATCCAAATTGCTAGTTTCCTTCCTAAAGCACAAGTGCAACCACAATTTTTTTTATAAATAGTATATATGAAATCACATTAATGTTATAAAATAAAGAAAATATTACCAATGGAAAACATTAAAGTAAATCTTAATCATTATTTGATTTAGGCAGTCAACATTTTCTTATCAACTTTAGTTAAACTTACTACTTTCTCTAACCAAAGAAAAGAGGTTTTAACTTCATGATCCTCAATTAAAATCCCTCTATTGGCTAGCCTATTTGCACATTTGTTTCCTTACTTTAATGTATATATAAACCTAATTCCTTCAAACTCTATAGCAAGGTCTTGAATTTCTACAATTATCTCTTATATGTTCTATGGAACCTTTGCTTTCCTCAAAATTACATTTATTACTATAAGTGAATTTCCTTTCATCCATACTTTGTTCTATTTAATTTTTTTGCATATTTTCAACCCTTCCAAATTTTCCCAAGCTTCAACTTCATTGTTTGTCTTAAATACACTATTGAAAGTGTAATGAGACAAAATATTGCCTCTATTATTTCTAATTATTCCTCCTCCTCTTGGTCCTAAATTTACTTTAGATGCTTCATCAAAATTCAATTTGACCAACTCCACTTCTGGTGGTTTTCATTTTATATTATTTGTCTTCTTTTTGTTTCTCCTATCCCCAACATCATAATTCCATTTGATGATTTGACTCCATCTATCAAGGCTTTTTGCTTCTAGAGTAGGATTTATGTGAGTTTATAGGATTGGTTTAGACTCCTCTATGGATAAACAAATATTCCTTTTCATTACCTCTAAATGGCTTTCCTTTCCTTTCCTTTAAACATTCTTCTATTCCTTTTTATCCAAATAATCCAAAGTACTATATCTATTGCTATATCCCATATTATTTGTAAAGCATCACTTTTAAAAATGCTCTACCATTATTTTAACCATTTATCAATTCTTTCATTCATCACCATGCATTTACCAAACTTATTAAGAATCCATTACCATAGTTTCCAGACTATTGAGCAGTATCCCAAGAGATGGTCTAAACTCTCCTCCATTTTACAAAGAACACATTTTGAAGGGTCATGAAAACCCATTTTCATAAGGTTATCCTAGGATAAAATTCTTCTATGAGTTGTTAGAAGAAAAAATATTTTAACTTTAGGAATGTTTGGGCTATCCCAAATATCTCTTCATATTCTTGTGATATTCCTATTTTGTTGGTGCTTTGTATTATAACCACTTGTTGTTGTGTATTCTCTTGAACTATTCAACTCATAAATCAACTTATACTTGGCTCCCTTCAAAATAATCACTATTGTTATCTTTCTACTCAACTACCTCCTAGCATTAATGTTTTGTATACTTGTAAAAAAATATTCTTTCCATTTGTATCTTCCTTCTTGATCCTTATAAAAAATGTTTGAAACTCTATCACCATATTTATCTTGAAGTAATATCATCAATGGTTTCAAAATTGAATCTAGATTGAGTTTTTTTATCACACCAAGTATCCATCCAAATGGAAAAAATTTCTCCAGTTTGACCACCCATCTTAAACCTTTAATCACTAGATCAATTGATTTTTTAAACCATTCTATAGTGCTAAACCATTGGTAGAGAGAATACAATAAATATTAAGCTTGGGTAATTGGGTTTAACATACTTAGAAGAATTCTTGCCCATTGTCTTTGACTCTCTTTGTACAATATCTAAGTTAATTTTTACCTAAGAGCTAAGTTTACATTCATAAGAACTCTTAAATCAAGAACTTCCCTAGTTTTATCATCACACGCCTTGATCCATTTCACCAGAAATAATTTTATTTTATCATGTAATCCTAACGACAAACATGACCACATAATAAAGATTAAACCTTTTTCTATTGATTTTGGTATAGTATACAAGGACATATAATATGCTAGAATGGCCTGTAAGGCTAATTTAATTAGTTACACTCTTCCTACTAATGATAACCATTTACCTTTCCATGCTGGTAGTTTATTCTAAGATTTACTTATATCTGGATTCCATAATTCTATCCTCATTCTTCCCTCAAATAAGGGCATCCCTAGATAAGTTGTTGGTACATTTTCCTACTCCATTTGAAGTAACCTGCATATCCTTATTTTGATTTTAGTTGGGATGTTTAGGAAGTAAAATTTGGATTTTGTCCTATTAATTTTCTACCCTGATGCTCTTTCATATTTCTTTAATACGTTATTCAAATATTTGGCCTTGTTTATCCTTGGCCTCCCAAAAATGGTTATATCATCTACAAATTATTGATAGGTGATGTTGTCAATGTTATTGCTAGTCTTAAGTCTACTTATAAGCCCATATTTGTAAGCCATCTTCAAGTTCCTACCCAAAACATTTGTCATAACAATATGAACAAATATGATGATAGAGGATCACCCTATCTAAGGTCTCTATTGGATTTAAATTTTTTTGTTACTAACCCATTGACCAACATTGATTATAAAATTGTAGAGACACAAGCTTTAATATATTTTACCCAATTCTTTCTAAATCTAAACTTTTCTAATACTACAAAAATAAATTCCTATTTAACCTTATCATAAGACTTACTCATATCAAGTTTTAATATCATTGATTTCCCTTTTCTTGAAGGTGTTGAATGCATAACTTCATGAGTTATTATGATCCTATCTAGAATATATCTCTCTTTCACAAATCTTCCTTGCTATTTTGAAATAATTTTTCTAACAATAGTCTTAATTGATTGGTCATCACTTTGGAAGATATCTTATATGCCATATTACATAGAATTATGGGTAGAAATAAATTAACTAATTATGTGTCCTTCTTTTTTGGAATTAGGGTAAGATATGTTACATTTATTTTATAAGGTATGTATTGTTTTACCCTAGATTGTTCCAATAACACCAATAAAGAATCCTTCACTATATCCCGATTATGTTGATAAAATGTTACATAGAACCCATCCAAACCTAGGGATTTATCCTTATTAAAAGAGAAAAGATCTAGATGAACTACTTCCAAAGTAATAGGTTCCTTTAGTTTTCTATTGTCTTCATATATTATAACTGAAGGAACTTCTTGTAGAAGTTTATCATTAAGAACTTAAAACTCTTTTAATCCAATAATATTATAATAAAAATACCTTACCTCCTTTATTATTTCACTCTAGTATTCAATGTAAATTCCTTCTACTGATTTAATTCTACTAATTCTAGATGTTGATGTTTATACTGTTTTCATCCTATGAATAACTTTATATTTTTATCTTCTTTTAACCAAGTCTATCTTGATTTTAGTCTCCAAAAATTCTCTTACTTACTCAAAATATTATGATATTCACTAAGTAACTCCCTTTCCTCTGAGCTTCGACTATTATGAGCATCTTTTTAGGATTTTGAAAGTTTAACTTTCAATTCTTCTTTCTTTTGAAAAATATTTCTAAAGGTATTCTTGTTTCATTCTTTTAATCTAGATTTCATTGATTTAATTTGTTTTAGAAGTGTATACAACTCACCATTTACTAAATAATTCCATGTTTGTGCTATCATATCAAAAAATTAAGGATGGTCTTTCCACATCTGCTTATATTGAAAATATGATCTTTTTTTAATTCACTTGCCATCATTTTAACTTTTTTTGGCTAGTGATTTGAACCAGTTCTTGTCAAGGTATTAATTTTAGCACAAGTTCTTTCATCTAACCAATGATTTTATGGAAAGCATATTTCTATTTTTTTGCTATTAGATTTTGGCCTCTCTTGCTATTGATCCATATATAGTTATCTTCTTCAAACTAAACCTCCCATAGATTATTATTTTGAATAAAAACTCTAAAATCTCTCTATAGATGATAAAAGTACGCACTATGTATATAGCAAATGAAAGAAAAGTAGTGGGATTGATATTAATTTTAAAATGTGCCTTTGTGTCCTTTATGTTACAATATTTTACCCATGTAGGGGTTTACAATAAATGAAGGGATTGATTCCTTATGCAAGTGGAAATGGTTCTTCGATACTCTTGTTGCTATAACAAGTGTTCGAGCAGATTTTCTGGTGATCACTACTTCGTAGGATGCATCAGAGGTTATGTACGGTGATTTCATTTCAATATGTGTACGTGTGCTTATCGAATATGCAATAGATATTTGTTTGGATGACAATTATCCAAGGTCAGATGATTATGGTTGGTGACCATTTGGAGTGGGATGATCATGCTGTATGAACTTCTGTGGCTGTAGGATGTCTGATATGTGGACTAGGGTGGCTTCAGGACATTGTTTGACTTTATGTCTACTCTGCTTTACACCTATAAATATGCATGCAAGCAAATAATTCACTAAGTTAGTAACACCTATCGGTCCTCCTGAAGTGAGGCTCGAATTAAATAAATATGAAAAATAGATGCAATAAAATATGAAAGCAATAAACCTTCAAATAAAGATAAAAATAAAACTTTGTTTTTTACCTCCAATAGGTTACTGTTTACCATTATTGATATCACTATTTATATTATGTTATGTCTGGTTGCTTTGTGACTAAAACATACTACATGAAGAGGCTTTTACATGGGTTGGGAGCAAACTATCCAGGGTTTGATGACCATAAATCAAGACCATTTGGAGTGGGATGGTCGTGACTTGTGGCATTCAAAATTTATTTGAGAGCAAATCCAGGCCTACAAAAAGGTGTGATAGGGATTGGTGTGATAGGGATTCTGCATGGGACATGGATGGCAGAATGATGAGAACTTGGGTGATTGGATGTAATGATTTACTCAAATTTTTGTTAGTGCTTCGATAGGCTTTCCATCCTCATGCTTCAAAAAGGAGGTGAGGTCTTATTTATAACCTTTCTAGAGGGAAAGGATAAGGAGGTAGCTTAGCCAATTAAGTGCATGTAACTAGGAGCTTTCTTATTACATTAATTTCTTTACAAGGAGTGCATGAGATATGCTCACCTCATAATTATTACCAATTAATGATTGTACGTGTAAATTTGTGGTGTATGTACACTTTGGATTTTTCATCTAATGTGCATGATAAGATAATTGGTTGTGCATGAATGGATTTATCATGCACATCCTTTTATTTTAATGTGCATATCAATTTAACTAAGTTAGTTAACTAAGTGTGCATATGAAATCTTCCTTGTGTGGAAGGAGATGCAACTGTCAATAACTTGATTTCACTTTGAAAAAATATGTTTTCCTTGCATACAACTGAAATAGATGATGGGAGGTGGAACTGTGAGTGAAGTGAATGATGTGGAATGGGGAATGGAAGGGTGAATGCATGTGAAACCTAAGAATTAATTAATTAATTAGTTAATGGATTAATTAATCAATTAATCAATACTTAGGTGATGAATTATGATTTAATATTAATTAGCTTTAATTAATATTAAATATATTAATTAATTATGATCAATTAATTAATATTTATTATGCTAGATTTAGGTGTCTATAGATGCCCCTTTTTGTATCACGTTGTCTGAAAACACAGTGCGATACAAAAATAAATGACTTATTTGAATGATGGATGAATGGATGATGTGATAACTCTTGTATCAGAGTAGGGTGTATGATTAGTCGTAAACAGTATTCTTGGACAAATATTGAGTCCAAAAATGGGTGTTTGCGTATTGACTATACTTGAGATGAAATGTTGGTATTATCTACCCCCTCAAGCGATGAGTCAACATAAGACAACATGAATGATACCGACAAGGTGATTGACCTTATCGAAATGATGAATTGATGCCACTTGTTGTTAAGTGTTGAGTGCATTTATTATTTTTCTCTCTTATTTGGTTTTGTTTTTTTTGAAATAATCATGATCATCCGAGATGATTAAAAAACCATGACCATCTTAGAAAATCACGTCACAAAGGCCATAAATATCCAAATTCAATGCATGATGAGTTATTTTTACTATTACGGACAAGGAACAAGAGGAGAGTGAGGTGTGCGGTGGTAAATTGGATCTAGAGGGCTTGTAAATTTGAGTGGCAAATGACACAAATTGCGAGGGGTGGTGGAGCAGCTAGTGGTGAAAGCCTGATATGTAGCAAATACCCTTTGATCAACACTAAATATAAAATTATAGAGATAAAATATTTAAAACGTTTGTCCCATTTCTTTCCAAATCTAAACTTTTCTAATACTACAAAAATAAAATATTATTTAACCTTATCATAGGCCTTACTCATATCAAGTTTTAAGATCATTGCTTTCTCTTTTCTTGAAGGTGTTAAATGCATAACTTCATGAGTTACTATGATCCTATCTAGAATCTATCTCCCTTTGATAAATCTTCATTGCTCTTTTGATATAATTTTTCTAACAATGGTATTAATTGATTTGTCATCACTTTGGAAGATATCTTATATGTCATATTACATAGGCTTATGCATAGAAATAAATCAAGTATTTATGTGTTCTTTTTTGGAATCAGGGTGAGATATGTTACATTTATTTTATGAGGTATGTATTGTTTTACCCTAGATTTTTCCATTAACACCAATAAATAATCCTTCGCTATATCCCAATTATGTTTGTAAAATGTTACTTAGAACCCATTAACTACTTCCAAAGTAATAGGTTCCGTTAGTTTTCTATTGTCTTCATATGTTATAACTAAAGGAACTTCTTGTAGAAGTTTATCATTAAGAACTTCAAACTCTTCTGATCCTAGAATATTATAATAAAAATACCTTGTCTCCATTCTTATTTCACTCTAGTCTTCAATATAAATCCCTTCTACTGATTTAATTCTACTAATTCTAGATGTTGATGTTTGTATTGTTTCCATACTATGAAAAACTTTATGTTTTTCTCCTTTTAACCAAGTCTATCTTGATTTTAGTCTCCAAAATTTCTCTTCCTTACTCAAAATATTATGAAATTCACTAAGTAACTCCATTTCCTCTGAGCTTGGACTATTATGATCATATTTTAGGGATTTTGAAAGTTTATCTTTCATTTCTTATTTCTTCTCAAAAATATTTCCAAAAGTATTTTTGTTTCATTCTTTTGATTTAGATGTCATTGATTTAATTTTTTTAGAAGTGTATACAACTCACCATTTATTAAAGAATTCCATGTTTGTGCTATCATATCAACAAATTGAGGATGGTATTTCCACATCTTCTTATATTAAAAATATGATCTTTTTTTTTTTAAATTCACTTACCACCATTTTAACTTTTATTGGCTAGTGATTTCGACCAGTTCTTGTCAAGGTATTAATTTTAGCACAAGTCCCTTTTCTAACCAATTATTTGATAGAAAGAGTCTATCTATCTATTAACCAATGATTTTTTTTGATACAAAGGTGTTGGAACAATGAAAAATATGTTGAAAGCAATGAGCAACCCTAAGAGGAATAGTCTGCATGCAAGAACCACATTGATTAATATTGGAGAAACATTGAAGAAGCATTACAAGTAATGCCTATTGCCACAATAATATCCATCAGAGAAGAAAAATGTATTGCAATGGAGGTAGAATATTTGGAGTTCCAAGTGGCACATACAAGATAGAAACTTGAAGATTCTAGCACCCATTCTGCCAAGTGGTAAGTAGAAACTGGAAGGCCAAAGGTTAATTCGTGCCTAGTGAAGGAAAAGTTATCCCAAGGCACCAAAACATTGAAGATTCCATTAATAAATATGGTAGATTAGTGCATGCAGAAATGTGTGAAGGATATCAAGGATTGGATATAGTAAGAGAACCTTTGGAGGTTAAAAATTGAATAAGTGAAGCTAATATTGGTGTGCACGTTTATTAAATCCTGAGTGGGAGAAGTTATCTCTTGAATAAACCAACGAATCAGGCCAAGATAGCATGTCTGAATAGAGTGCCATTCATAGACGTACATAGTGGAAAATTTGTAGAGAAATCAAGGTTGTTGACCAGATAATATAACTCTAAGCCTAAGGTAATTTATTTCATTCAAAATACTCATAAGCTTGAGTTAGGAGTAATAAGGAATTTAATAAGGATATTTTTTTCTAAGGTGGAAAGCAAAGATATTTTGAGAAGAATAAGTCTATATTTAAAACTTTAGATATAATAGCAAATTGGAGAATTATTAAAGGAGTAATTCTTTAGGAGAAGACATTGGAGAAAAATATAAATATATATATATATATATATATATATATATATATATATATATATATAAGACTTTTTGTAATTTAATTATTTAAAGTTACAAAAATATTCTAGAATATTTGCAATTTAATTTAGTTGGAGTAATAAGGTTTTCTACAACAAAGTGAATTTAAAAAAATTGCAATTTTTTTTTCTATATTTTAAAGCTTGGAGGTATAAGGTTAATCATGACATCACATAAGCTATTTCTCTTAGAATATCAGTTACTTAAAGGCCCTAATTATGCATCATGGAAAAACAAAGTAAGATATATGTTTATAGTAGAAAAAGTTTGGGATATAGTTAAAGGGGCAAAAACTAAACCTACTAAAGATGCAAAGAAATTCAAAAATATGAAGAAGATGAAGCAAAATCTCTAATGATAATAACTTTTGCAATTACAAAAAATTCAGCCATATATTAGTTCAGCAGGAACATCTACAGATGCATGGAACACTTTAGCCAAAATATTTGAAGGAAAGAACAAAGCTACTATTTTAAATCTTCAAACTCAACTACATTCTCTAAAATTTAACAGTGGAGAAAGTATAGAATTGTTTCTAAGGAGAGTAGCGGATATAAAGGGAACGTTATTAACCCTAGGAGAAACAATGGAAGATTAATTTTTGGTTCAATTAGTTTTGAGAGCACTTCCTAAAAGTTATAAGCACTTGGTTACATCTTTATAAATTCTAGGTAAAGATACATTATTTGATGAATTGGTTAATATACTACAAGCACATGAAGTGATCAATTCGGTTAAGGATGAAATGACTAATAATGCATTAGTCTCGAAAGATAATTAGAAAGGAAAAACTACTTATATTTCAAAAGATAAACCTAAATGGAATGATCAATACTATCAAATTTGTAAGAGGAGGTCATAGTACAAGTTATTGTGGATTTAATCCAAGGAATAAACTCCAACGGAATTAAATGAATCAACCAAATAGGTTGCTTCAACAAAAGAAATATCCAAATCAATATAGACCACCTCAACCATAATTTCAACGATAGTATAATCCTCTTCAACTACAATATAGAGAAGAAAATCAAAAGGGTAATATAGTCCAAGAAATACAAGAATTAGAAGAAGTTACAAAATATCATGAATTCAAAGCCCTACCAGTTGTGTTTTATGATGATACTAATCATTTTTGTGATTAGGATACATACAAGAAAGAAAATGAAGAAGAGCACAAGTTCTAGCAGGAGACTTAAGACTCATATTGAATACAAGTCTTCAGTAACCAAATAATGTAATACGGGGGGTGGGGGTGTTGGAGTATATTACATTATTTGGTACATGTCTTAGATTATTATTTACTTTATGTGTTGTAATAAATGCACATAGGTGCATAATATTTAATAATGTAAATGTGCACATTTGCCCATGTGTATATGAGTCCATAGAATGGGAAGTTGAATAGTCTAGAAGTGGGAATACCAAGATTGTTTCATATGAAGAGTCACATTACATTATATATACATGGTAATGTGGATATGTAAGAGACATGATTGTAATACCATTACTTGGTTCTTTCAATTCTATAGCTCCATTTTTGTGAGCCTTTCTTTATGGCATATTTAGGAGTAGTTATTTGAGTTATTACAGTATTTTATACTTATAGAATATTTCCATTATCATATGTATTAGTTTGATACTTTATTTTATTTATGTAAGTTTGATTATCTTAAGTAATAAGCCTTAAAATCTAACATCTTCTTAAGTTAATTTTTTGCTATTTTTTGTCGTATTAGGGCCCAAAAAAGGTATCTAAACTAAATTTGTACCTTGTCCTTACAGGGCATGAATTTGATCGACTATATTCATGCTCCCTCTTTACAGGGCATGAATTTGGTAAATCAAGGCTTGGGGGCAAGTTTTGTGCCCCAAAACCTTAATTTCACATCTTACATTTTAGCATTCTATTGTGTCCATCCTATCTGTATTTTATTTTATTATTACATATATGTTTCCATCTATTTGTGCATGTTATAAAGGTTAAAGATAAATTTTACTTTCAAATGGTCAACTAAAAGGACCAAGGGGGCTTGAATGCTACACCTTCAAGCTCAGTCTTATAGCGGCCTAAGAAGGCCCCCAAATATTGATCAAAATTTCTAGGGTTTGTGAAGTTAATTTATAGGTTTTAAATTATTGGATATTCTAGATGTAAGATAAATCTTGGAACAACCACCATATTAGATATGTGCTCTAATAGATATTTAGGCTATTTGGTATTTTCTCTTATTCATTTCTATCCAAAACATATATTACAAGTAAAGGAAAAGTATTTTATTGATAAAGAATAAAGGCATATTGCATACATATAGGATTTTAATCTTATTTATGCATTTCTCTTGGACCCTTGCTCAAAGGCTTTATTCTACAATCCTAGGGTTAGACATCATTTAATTACAAAATTATACCATGTTTAGCTCGTGTCTTCTTGCATCTTGTATGTCTTGCATTGTTCTCTAATTTTCATAGCTTAGTTTAGAAAGACCAAACGATAGGTGTATGCTTAATTAACACATCAAACATTTACACCTCGTACTTGGAGCGAGTCCTAAAACCATTCCTGGTGAACCCACCCTTTCATGTCCCTAAGTGTAGATAATATAACACACCCCCATGGTTCACCTCGGCTCCTAGTGGATCCAATCAAGAATCGTATGTAAAAGGGCAGTTTTTCCCCTCTACACAAGAAAAGAGAAAGCAATAATATTAAAATTGATATGAGTAAGGTTTGTGATAGCGTTAAATGGGATTTTTTTTGTATTATTAGAAAATTTTGGATTTGGGAAGAAATGTGTCAGATGGATTAAATCTTGTGTCTCTACAGTTTTATATGTAGTGATGGTCAATGGGTTAGTAACATAATATATAAAGCCATGATAGACCTTAGATAGAGATATACTCTATCACCATATTTGTTCATTATTATGGTAGAGGTTTTGAGTTGGAACTTGAAGAAGACTTAAACATATGGGCTTATAAGTGGACTTAAGGCTAGTAATAACATTGATAACATCACCCATCAACAATTTGTAGATGACACAACCCTTTTTGGGAGGGCAAGTATAAACAAGGTCAAATATTTGAATAACTTATTAAAGGAATATGAAAGAGCATCAAGGCAAAATGTTAATATGACAAAATCTAAACTTTACTTCCTAAACACCCTAACTAAAATCAAAACAGGAATATGCAAGTTACTTCAAATGAAGGAGGCAAATTTTCTAGCAAATTATCTAGGGATGCCCTTATTTCAGGGGAGAATGAGGATAGAATTATGAAATCCAATTATAAGTAAAGTTTAGAATAAACTAGCAGCATAGAAAGGTATATGGTTATCATTAGCAAGATAAGTGCAACTAATTAAATCAATCTTACATGTCGTTCCAACATATTATATGTCTCATTGCACTTTCAATAGTGGATTAAAATATTTTGTCTCATTGCACTTTCAATAGTGGATTAAAACTTTATGCTTTTGAATGCTCTCCTATAATCTGATATAGCCCCCACCCCCACTACAAATATTTTAAAAACACTCCTTGGTTATAGATAAAGAGCTCTAGAAATGATGTTTTCATTTTTCTTTTGCGTAGAGCCCTTAATAATAAATTTGAAGCTTGTGCGGTTTTAAAAGGGTTAAAAATATGCAAAAAAATGAAATGAAACAAAGTATGGATGAAATTTTATTCACTCATAGTAATAAATGTAATTTTGAGGATAGCAAAGACTTCATGGAACATACAAGAGATAATTGTGGAAATTCAAGACCTTGTAATAGAGTTTGAAGAAATCAGGTTTACACATACATTAAGAAAAAGAAACAAATGTGCATACAGGCTAGCCAATAAAAGGGTTTTCATTGAGGATCGTGAAGTTAAATTCTCTTTTCCTTGGTTACAGGAAGTAGTAAGTTTAGCTAAAGCTGACAAAAAAATGTTGATTTCCTAAATCAAATAATGATTAAGATTTACTTTAATTTTTTCCATTGGTAATATTCACTTTATTTTATAACATTAATGTGCTTTCATATATCCTATTTATTACAATTTTGTGGTTGCACTTGTGCTTCAAAAAAAAACTAGCAATCCATATCTAGTAAAGCAGGCTATGATAGTGCAATATTTTGTAAATATTACTCTACTAAGATGCAATGCATATATAATAAAGGTGAAGTTTTGGTATTATGAAGGAATATTTGTATTCACACATAAAATTGAAAAAAATATAGAAAATAAAAAACAAGAACTCATAAAATAATGTAGGTTTCTAACTATAACAACTCAAATGAGATAAGAATTAAATCTGTATGTAAACTCTCATGTTCTAAAGAAGAAACTTATAATTTGTAAGAATGAAAACCCTCATTAAACCCCTTATTCTCCAACAAAAAATAACTATAAATTTCAATAACCCAAGTAAAATATATATATAATATAAAATAATATTCAATTTTATATTTAAAAAAAACCTAAAACATTATATAAAATTTAATTTAAAAATACAATATTAATAAAATAAAGATAGTAATAACAAGAATGCATTTACTATAAGCTTAAAATATCATTGCCATATTTTTACTTTATTTTGTATAGTTTAGGATCAAATCTAAACTATACACCAAATCAAAAGATAGAACTCACCTTCGCCTAATATAACACCAAATCAAATTAAATATATTATATAATATAAAATTATTTTTTAAATAATTTACCTTTATAAAACTATTGTAATCACCAAATCATACCCAACGCTATTTGACCTCTTTTGTAATATATTCCTAAGCCTATCACTCAAAATCCTATTATTGAACCTACCATGGATGAATTTTCCAGCTATAATATAAACAGCTAATTTAGGATCAAATCTAAATCTATAAGAATAAGGGCAAAATTGTCAGCCATCCAGTTTTGTTCTAATATAACTAATCAAACTTATGAACAGCGCCAAATATTGTCCCTATAGAAGAGGCCATTGTAGAAACCAAAAATCTTACGAAACAGATTCCATAACATCACATAATTCTTAAATAATTATCTGGATAATTTAGATGCACGTTCAGAAGAGAAATAAGTTACATTATATTTTTTATTTTTAAAAAATATAATAACAATCAAGTATACAACTTATTAAAAACATAGTGAAAGCTATCCTTTCCGAAAATAAAACAGATAATAATAGTAAAAGTATAAAATATATTGAAAGCTATTCTTTTGAAAAATCCAAATTGAATTTCCTCAAAAATATTTTTATATTTATTTATTATAAGTGTTAAACCTAAATTTTATCAAAAATATTTTTATATTCATTTGTTATAAATATTAAACTCAAATCTCATCAAAAATATAAATAACATCCTTATTAATAAAACCCACATATATTACAAGTTATATTATACCTTTACCAGATCTCCTAGAAAGGAAAAATCCCCTAAAAATGCATGCAAGATAGATGAGCCATACTTTATCATTAACACAAAGATTCGACATTCAACAAACACAAAGAAGGATTTATCATGAAGTGATGCACGATTGAAGGCAAACCCAAAGCAAGATAGATGAGCCATACTTTATCATTAACACAAAGATCCGACATTCAACAAGCACAAAGAAGGATTTATCATGAAGTGATGCACGATTGAAGGCAGATGAAAAAGGTGTTTTTTTGTTATAAAGAAGAGTTGGTCATATTATTTTTAGTAATTGATAAGTGTAGGTTTAAACTATAGGGCTGCTTCTATCAAACTTATTCAATGTTGTTATTGTTGACCTTGCAGGGTATAAACCACAGGGCTGCTTCCACCAAACCTATTCCCACTGGACCTATTGGATTGTTGACCATGCAGATTCAAACCACAAGGCTGCTTCCACCAAACCTATTCCACGTCGTTATTGTTGAATCCTCTTGAAACTTTCTAAATTCCAAGCATGTATATAACCATAATTCGAAGCCTAACCTCCAAATCAATTCGCATGTACATGGTAATGACAAACATAATATATCCAACCAAAAGAAGACTTTATAATGTATTCAACCTTGGAGTATCTCTATCCCATACACCATAGAATGAAATTCTAAATTTCTTTGGTTAGAAAAGAAATGGCATAGGAAGCTAAATAACAAAGTCACAGAAGCATTTTATGCAAACATCTCTACTCTTATACACAGATTGCACTGAAACTGAACGCTAAAAACTACCCAAGTATACAGGCCAAAGACATGCACAGTTCCTGTGACAGCAAGTCAAACAAAACAGAATTTGAGAAATAATTTGAAAAAATGCAATCCTTTTATTATATTTATTCAGAAGTTTAAGACTGATATGCTCTACAACATTTGTGCTATCAAATAAATATAACTTCATTGCTTCCATATAGCAGTTGATGACAATTCTTTCAACTTTGTTTTCTTTTATTGCTGACAACAATTCTTTGAACTCTGTTTTTTTTAATTGCTGACAACAATTCTTTCAACTCTGTTTTTTTAATTGCTGACAACAATTCTTTCAACTCAGTTTTTTTAATTGCTGACAACAATTCTTTCAACTCGTTGTTTCTACGACTGTTAAAATCATAACAATGTCCTAAAGAATGTCATCCCCTTTCTAACCCTTAAAGCATATACAATCACACAATTTCAGTGGTGTCCTAACAGCTTCTACAACTGTATCTTGAAGCTATAAAAATTATTTAATAGAAACACATACCCTAAAGAACAATATCAAATTATTCATATAATTGTAAGTCCTAATTAAAAATTATATTCAAATCAAATTTGTTTGTATGATTTAAAGATGACCTGTGGATAAAATAATAGAGTTGAATTATGTCAATGGTGGTGCAGTCACAATATATGTAAAACTACCATACACAGAAAAACAAACTGTTAAAACTCCTAATAGTGCGTCAAAAATACATTAATGAACAATATTATGTTTTTTTAAGGAGAACCTTTACAAATTATATCAACAACCACTTTCAAAGGGTTTGAACACAAGACCACTTAAGAAACAACCATCATCTTAGCCACTAGGGTAACTGCCTGTGAGCACTATATTATGCTTTTTCGAGAATGTTAAATTATTTATTATAGTTTTTTTTTTAAATATTACTATATTAAAGATAAAGATAAAATTTTGATATTGTGGAAGTTGTGTAAATAATTGTTAAGAAATAAGATGTTGAATTTTAAAATATTTATATTTACAAAGAAAAGAAAAAAATTTAAAAATGAAAATCAAATAATTTAATTTTTTATTAAAAAATAAAACATATACTTAAATAATAATAGTATATTTAATTTTAATTTTTTTTTTTTTTTTTTTAAATGTGAGAAACCCTTAGGACCAACAACACACGGTTGAGCATGACCCAACCATGATATAGAATAATAATACCTACTTTTGATATATAGAAGCAATGGTTACAATCACGATTTTTAGTAACTACCAGCAGCTGGTAGGGTTCAAACTATCTAAGAAGGCTCCCGGGACTTCCATCGTCTCGGTACATGGTAACCCGGCGTGAGATGGGGACCGTCGGACGCACGGGTTGCACCGTCGTCATCAATCCGGCGCACCACTCAGAGGAATCGGATCTGGGCTACTGTATGTGCATGGGCAAGCCCGTGGGATTGGAACCTAGGTCTCCTCTCGGTAAGCACCCCAACTTACCAATCCACCTACACCCACGGACAAAAAAAAAAAAACCTTCAAATTATCAAGCAATATCTAAAGAAGCAAGAGCAAACATAGAGAAAGGAACAAACGGTAAGTTGGTTGAACTTCTCTTTACCAAAAAACACAATGATATTGGTAATTCACAAGCGAGGCTAGTAGCCCTTAATGAGACATTATTACCATATCATTAAATATAATGAGTGCTAATACCCCCTCAAAGTAGATGTGTATCAGGGACCTTTGTTTACCTAATAAGCCTAATATCCTTTGTATCAAAGAAACTAAAATGATAAAAGAAATTTCCAAGACTATGAAAGTAGTATGAGCGAGATGTGAATGGGATTTTATAGATTCTAAAGGCGATATATGGGAGATTCTAACTTGTTGCAATACTATTAGAATCTCTTGTATAACCATTCATAAAACTAGGCGTTGGATAGCCTCTTTAGTCACATGCTTCTTTGCAAATATTCATTTCATCCTTATCAATATCTATAGACCTACAACTCAATCAAACATATTAGAAGTTTGGAGTGGGATTGAAGCCTTTATGAGAAGTACAAACCAGGAAACCCGATTCATGATCATAGGATATTTTAATACCATAACCAAGCTGGATGAAAAAATTAGGGGAATTAGGAAACAAACCCAAAGTATGAGAGATTCATCAGATTTTATTCAAAACAATAATCTATGGGAGGTTGAGTTTGAAGAAGACAACTATACATAGACCAGTAATAGGAGAGGCTAGAACATAATAGTAAAAAAATTAGACAGATGCATTCTCTTAGATCATTGGCTAGATGAAGGCACTTGTACTAAAATTAAAAGGATTGGTTTAGATCATTGGCCAAGAAAAGTTAAAATGGTGGTAAGTGAATCCAAAAATATTATAATTTAAAAAGGAATAGATGTGGGAAGACCATCCTCAATTTATTGATATGATAGCACAAACATAGAAATATTTAGGAAATACTGGATTGTATACACTTATAAAATCGATTAAATCAATGACATCTAGATTAAAAGAATGGAAAATAAATACTTTTGAAAATATTTTTTATAAGAAAGAAGAACTAAAAGATAAACTTTCAAAATTCCAAAAAGGTGATCATAGTAGTCCAAGCTCATAGGAAAGGGAATTACTTGGTGAATATCATAATATTTTGAGTAAGGAAGATAAATTTTGGAAATTAAAATCAAGACAAACCTGGTTAAAATAAGGAGATAAAAACATAGTTTTTCATAGGATGTCAAATAATATAGATATCAACATCCAGACTTCGTAGAATTAAATTAGTAGAAGGGGTTTGGATTAAAGACCAAAGTGAAATAAAAATGAGGAAAGACATTTTATTATAATATTCTAGGATCAAAAGAGTTTGAAGTTCTTAATGATAAACTTCTATAAGAAGTTTCTTTAGTTGTAACATATGAAGAGAATAAGAAATTGATGGAGCCTATTACTCTAAAAGAAGTTCATCTAACTCTTTTCTCTTTTACTAAGGATAAATCCTTAGGTCTATATGGGCTCTCTACAACGTTCTATCAACAAAATTAGGATATAGTGAAGGATTATTTATTAGTGGTAATGGAACAATCTAGGATAAAATAATATATACCTTATAAAATAAATGCAAAATATCTACCCTAATTCTAAAAAATAAGGATGCAAAATTGTTTGATTCATTTCAATCCATAAGCCTATGCATTATGGCATATAAGATTATTTTTAAAGTGATGACGAATCAGTTAAGACCATTGTTAGATAAATATATTGTAGAAGTGCAAGGATGATTTGTGAAAGGGAGATAGATTCTAGATGGGATCATAGTAGTTACTAAAGTTATGCATTCAACAACTTCAAGAAAAGATAAAGCAATGATATTAAACTTGATATGAGTAAGGCCTATGATAGGGTTAAAAGAGATTTTTTTTTGCAGTATTAGAAAAGTTTAGATTTGGTAATAAATGGGTTAGATGGATTAAAGTTTGTGTCTCTAGAGTTTTATATTTAGTAATGGTCAATGGATTAGTAATAAAATCATTTAAAGCCACGCTAGGCCTTAAACATGGAGATCCTCTATCACCATATGTATTCATTATTATAGTAGAGGTTTTGGGTAGGAACTTGAAAAAGGATTACAAATATGGAGTTATAAGTGGACTTAAGGCTAGTAAGAACATTGACAACATCACCCATCAACAGTTTGTAGATGATACAACCCTTTTTGGGAGGGCAAGGATAAACAAGGTCAAACCTTTGAATAACTTATTAAAGGAATATGAAAGAGAATCAAGGAAAAAATTGAAGAGGACAAAATCCAAAATTTACTTCCTAAATACCCTAACTAAAATCAAAGTGATATGCATGTTACTTCAAATGAAGGAGGTAAATTTACCAGCAAATTATCTAGGGATGCCCTTATTTGAGGGGAGAATGAGGATAGAATTATGAAATTCAATTATAAGTAAAGTTTAGAATAAACTACCGGTATAGAAATATAGGTGGTTATCATTAGCAAGAAAAGTACAACTAATTAAATCAATCTTACATGTCATTCCAACATATTAATATCCTTTTATAATATGCCAAAATCAATACAAAAAAGTTTAATATTTATTATGCAGTCATGTTTGTGGTTAGGATTACATGATAAAAGGATATTTCCTTTGGTGAAATGGAGCAAGGTGTGTGATGACAAAAACTAGGTGAGGTCTTGGTGTAAGAGTTCTTATGGATGTACACTTAGCTCTTAGCGGAAAAGTGATTTATAGATTGTACAAAGATATTCAAAGACAATGGGTAAGAATTATTCTAAGTATGTTGAGCCCAATTATCCAAGCTTAAAATTTGTTGTATTCTCTCTACAAAATGGTTTTGCACTATGAAACAATTTTAAAAAATCAATTGGTCTAGTGATTAAAGGCTTAAGATGGGTGGTGGGAATTGGAGAAAACAAATTATTTGGATGGATACTTGGTGTGATTAAAAGGCACTCAATCTAGATCTAATTTTGAAACTATGGATGAGATTACTTCAATACAAGTATGGTGATAGGGTTTCAAACATTTTATACAAGGATAAAGAAGGAAGATACAAATGGAAAGAATATTTTTTTACAACTACACAAGACATTGATGCTAGGAGGCAATTGAGTAGAAATATAACAATAGTGATTATTTTGAGGAGATCCAAGGATAAGTTGATTTGGGAGTTGAATAGCTCAGAGAATACACAATGAGAAGCTGATATAATATAAAACACCATCAAAATAGGATAATATCAAGAGTATGGAGATATATTTGGGATAGCTTGGGCATTCCTAAAGTTTAAATTTTTTTTGCTAATAGGTCATAGAAGAATTTTATCCTGGGATAACCATATGAAAAGAGGTTTTCGTGGCCCCTCAAATTTTATTTTTTGTAAAATGGAGGAGGCTAGTTTATACCATCTCTTGGGACACTACTCAATAGTTTGGAAACTATGGCAATGGATTCTTAATATGTTTGGTAAATGCATGGTGATGAATGGCAGAATTGAGGAATAGTTAAAGCAATGGTAGAGCACTTTTAAAAGTGGTGCTTTATAGACAATATGGAATATATCAAAAGTTACAATACTTTGGACTGTTTGGATAGAAAGAAATAGAATAATATTTAAATAAAATAAAATAAATTTAGAGGATATGAAAAGGAAAAAATTTGGCCATAGAGGAGTCTAAACCAACCTTATCAACTCACCTAATTCCTAATATAGAAGCAGATAGTCTCGATAGATGAAGTCAAGTCATCAAATGAAATCATGATGTTGGGGATAGGAGAAACAAAAAGAAGGTAAATAATATAAAGTGGAAACCACCATATGTGGGGTTGGTCAAATTGAATTTTTATGGAGCATCTAAAGGAAATCCAAGACCAGTAGGAGGAGGAATAATAATTAGAAATAATAGAGGAGATATTTTTTCTCATTGCACTTTCAATAGTGGATTAAAACTTTAATATTTTGAAGGCTCTCCTATAATCTAATATGGCCCCCACCCCCACTAGAAATATTTAAAAATCATTCCCTAGTTATAGATAGAGATCTCTGAAATGATGTTTTCATTTTTCTTTTGTGTGGAGCCCTTAATAATGAAGTTAAAGCTTGGGAGATTTTGGAAGGGTTAAAAATATGCAAACAAATGAAATGGAACAAAGTACGGATGAAATGTTATTCACTCATAGTAATAAATACAATTTTGAGGAAAGCAAAGACTTCATGGAACATACGAGAGATAATTGTGGAAATTGAAGACCTTGCTATAGAGTTTGAAGAAATTAGGTTTACATATACATTAAGGGAAGTAAAAAAATGTGCATATAGGCTAGCCAATAGAGGGGTTTTCATTGAGGATTGTGAAGTTAAATTCTCTTTTCCTTGGTTAGAGGAAGTAGTAAGTTTAGTTGAAGCTGACAAGAAAATTTGACTACTTGAATCAAATAATTATTAAGATTTGCTTTAATGTTTTCCATTGGTAATATTTTATTTATTTTATAACATTATTGTGCTTTCATATATACTATTTATTACAATTTTTGTGGTTGCACTTGTGCTTCAAGAAGGAAACTAACAATCTATATATGATAAAGCGGACCATGATAGGGCAATGTTTTGAAAATATTACTCTACTAAGATGCAATGCATAGATAGTAGAGGTGATATTTTGGTATAATGAAGGAATATTTGTATTCACACATATAATTGAAAAATTTCTTGTTGGCAGTTTTGCAACTTTGCCACATTACAATTTTGTTGAACAATTGATTGTAAAATTTTAATGAATTTGCTAATGAAGACACTAAAATTTTAATGCATATTTAATTGTATTTATTTTTACCTCTTTTTATAATATTGCATTACTATAAATAATAAGCAATGAAGGAATTTTGTTTAATAAAAATTGTTAAGGAACAAAAGCATCGACAAGGGATTGATTTCGATAGAAGAATCGCTTTAGAGAGAAGCAACAACAAAGTTGGGTGCTTTCACTCCGAGCCCCATTTGCAAAGAAAGTTTCACCTCAGAAATATGGAAATCGTGTTTGAATGTCAAAGCAAAAATAAAAAAAATGAAAAGGAGTAGTTTCACCCCAAGAGAGGGGTGAATATCTCTTTTGCCCCTTTTGGAGGTGAATTTTTTTTTGAATAAGCAGATGTGCCTGATGAAAGAAAGGAACAAAAGTCCTAAGTTGAAAATAAACGCTTTCACCCCAATCGAGGGGTGAAAACTCTTGTCGCCCCTCTTTGGAGTGAAAATCATTTAAAAGTGTTGATTATGTCAAAGTTAAAAGGTTGAAGGCACTTTTGCCCCAACAGAGGGGATAAACTCCTTGGTGCCCCTCTTTGGGGTGAAACATAATGCAAATGAAAATATGAAGTGGCGCTATGTAGGTTGAGCACTCACAAAATAATTTCAAATTTTAAAATACACTTTCACCCCAAGTGAGGGGTGAAACTCTTTGTCATCCCTCCTTGGGGCAAAACATATCTTAAGCAAGGTTTTAAAATATGGTGATCCCAACATAGGCAAGTTAAGGCAACACTTTCACCCTAAGTGAGGGGAGAAGCTCATTGTGACCCCTTTTTGGGGTGAAAGAATAGTTTAGAGGTTTAAAGGGTGAGAAAAGGGGTTGACATTGTGAAGGCCCACTTTAATGAGATTGCTGATTTTGTCTACAACTGGGTAGACATAAAAGATGGCACTTGGAGTCAAATTTAAAATATAGTGAATCAAAGTCACCCCTATGAAGAGGCGTCAGGTAATTTTACCTTTCCATGGGGTGAATGAGGTTTTGAAAGTTCAATTTTGGTAAAAAATCATTGCACAGTGCTTCACATCAAATTTAAAGGTGATGTCACCTCTTCGAAAGGGTGAAAGTCTCTATCATCCTCTTCTAAGGCAAAATCACAAGGATGATTATAGAGAAAATAATTGAAGGGTGAAATTGCTCAAATGACAAACCCAACTACTTTATCACCTTATGCTACCTCAAAAAGGTTGTTTCACTATGTCCTTGGGTGAAATCAATTCTTTGACAGAGATATAGCTTTCGAACGCATGATTTTATAAATTTTCTGGGAAAGAGGCGACGAAAGATAGAATTTAACTCTTAGAGTAATGCAGGTGGCGCTTCTAGAACATCTACTTTAAGGTTACGAGATTAGAGATAATTCTTGTTTATTTCCAATACACCAACTATCAACCTTGCCAATTTTCAAAGCAGATTTAATGCTCAATGAACTTTCCTAGTGAAAGTGAATTTCCAAGGCGCGAGGTGAAGCGAATTCAATGACCAAATACCTAATTTTTAGATGATTTTGTTGCATCTCGATGCACCAATGTCCAAGGTTGCTTCAAGCATTTACTCCTGTTGACTTCTTTGTGTGATTCCTCCATCAAAGTCAGATCATGGTTTCCTTGCAAAATATTTTAACCGAAGATGTCACTAATACCGAGGAGGAAAATACACATGTTAGTTTTTGATCTACCAACATTTTGTTGTATATGCATTGAATGATAGAGGCAAAATCCCTCCATAAATACTAATAATTTTTCATTGTAAATGAGGATGAACACTTTGAAGAAAAATACTCTAAGTTTTTTGCATCAATAGAAATGCCTCAGCTTCTAGTTCGTCGAGTAGTTTTGCATTTGATAATATTCTATGTGTAATTTTTGAAGGCTTTCATTTCCATTATTTGTTGTGAGTAAATTCTACTTTTGAAATTAGTCTTTGCTTATGAGGGGATGAACATTGAATTACACTCTAGGGGTTATTTTCCTGCATAGTTGTTAGAAGATTTTGTGCTTGTATTTCTATTGCATGCTGCTAATTGCTTGGTTAACTTTCGACTATTAGTCTATCCCCATCCTACATTACTGAATTATAGTCATGTTTCCCTTTCTTTCTATTATTTCCCATTTTTTTCCTATTACTCTAAGCTTATACCTAGTGTAAGATTAGTAAGAGAGCCATCCCTCTCTGGAGATTTACCCAGAGGACATTTCTTTCCTCTGGACTTTCAATGTTGGTCGGTTCTAGGACGCACAAGGCATAGATCTTGTAATTAGGTAGATTCATGACCAACAATTTTTGTCATGCTCGATGGGACATTCAAAAGGTTCCATTTTAAATATTATTAAATTTTGATGTTCACCTTGTACTGTATGATATATGGTGAATTAGTTCTACCCAGAAGCCTCCGAACATAAAGTGAGTGAAATTTTTCTTCATGATTACAATATCGAAGTCCAAAAATTCTAAAGAGCTCATTGAGTTTTACAAACTTGATATCCAAAATCTAGGAGAAAACCCTAGATTAGTTCCTACAGCTATCCCGTCAACTATAACATCATCTTAGTTAGTTGGTGTGTATTTCATTACTTCGAATCCTACTAGTACATCTATTAGTTTTCCACCTCCTTGACCACACTCACCAGTACACATGGCTCAAAATCCACCACCACAACAACCACCACCAAGGCAATTTCCAACATGGAATAGATTAAGAGCTTTGAATCTACAAGCTCAAAACCCAGTTCCTCAAGCAAAATTGAAAGCTTTGCCCACCTATGATGCTACGGGGAAAACTACTTATGAGTGTGTCTAGGATGTGGCTTCTTTGGTGATAATACATGGCATTGCAGATGAATATATTATGGTATGACTGCTTGTGTTGTCCTTTAGAGGAAAGTTGTTGTACTAGTACCTGTCCTTACCACCCGCTACTATCACCACGTGGGATCAGTTAGTAGAATTACTAATTAAGAATTTCCATAAGCAAGTTGATCCTTTTTTATTAATGCATTAATTCAAAAATATCCAAAGATATCCGTAGGATAAAATAATATATTTCAATGTCAGGTTTGCTCAAAGTTGGAAAAGAGTCCTTGATGGTCTACGAATGACTCATGAACAAGCCTCATTTTACTATATTCGAGCTTTTAACTCCGACATCGGTATGGTCATCCAACAAGCCAATGTCAAAACATTTCCCTATTTGTATACGCAAGCTCAAAAGGTCAAAACATATTTTATTACCATAGGTAAGTTGCCTCCAAAGATAAAAATGCCTATTCTTCCTGATATTCCATAGCATCTGTATTATAGTGCATTTTCACAACCCATGCCTTCTATGTACCATGTTCCTTCATGGAGCTCAAGCCCACCTCAAATTGCATCAATTACAGTCCTGCAATTACCTTCTCCAACTATTCTATAATTACTTGCTCCTCGTTTTGTCCCAAAATTACCTTCTTCACTAGTACCCTTGCCTTTGCCAACACCTCCAGTACCCTCAAATCCTGATATCCACATGAAATTATTGTAGGAAATGTAGTCACTTAATTCAATGATGAGAATGATGTCAAATGAAATTACATCCATCAAGAAGAAGTAAGCTAAAGCTGAGTTCCAATAAAGAATATTTCAAACACTATCGATGAGTAGAGGTGCTGAGAGGAATATAACTATGTTGGATAATCAAAAAGCTGGTAAATTAGAGCAAACATATTGGTGCTCTACCTGCAATGACCCTCATGGTGAAGATACTTGCATGATTCATTTGAACTATGTGCAGACACTAGTGGAAAGCACTTCTGGTGGTCAAGTTAATATGATCTCAAAAATTAATCACAACTTCATGGTTCCATCTGTTGAGCAAGTTTCAATTCTCACAAGGTCTAGGAAGAAACCTATCACTGTATATCTGACTAAAATGGAACCATTGAAGGTGCCTGTTAAGCAAAATATGTAGAGTAAAAAGAGGTAACCTCAAGTGAAAGCGCTTGCACCAGCGCCTAAAGTAGATGAGCCTATTTTACTGAAATATCTTTTGCCTACACCAACAAAGGATAAAATGCAAGCAAAAGCATCAACTTCACAACCACCAACTGTGCAAGCATAAACATAAACAAAGGAATAAATGAAGGAGAGGCTCAAGTACTCTTCTTTGACCAAGCATCAAAGGGTAGAGGCTACCTAGCAATACCGAAGCAAATATGAAGTTGTTGATGAATCAAGGGAGCCCAATGTGTATTCATATAATGTCATGGAAGAACTAAAGAGGATTTCTACCAGGGTAAGTCTCTACAGTGTATTACAACTACCCGAACAAGTGGATCTATTACATGAATCATTGAAATTCATGCAGGATAAGAAGAAAAATTATATGCAAACAGTGTTGGCATAGATACTGCCCACTTCAGCCATAGGGAAGAATAGACCTCCCCCATTCTATTTATCTCTCAGGATGGAGGTTTTGATTGTACACAATTGCATGATTGACTCTGGTGTAGCAACGATTGTCATGCCAAAGGTAATATGTGAAGTTATGAGAATGGAGTAAACAAGAATTAGCCCAAGGGTCTTACAGCTGGATGGTACTCCTATCAAAATAGCAGGAGTGACCAAAGATATCCCAATTTTCCTGCATAGCATATCACAGATTACTATCATACAATAAGTCATTGTGGTAGACTTGGAACCAAATTTCAGCATGTGTCTATCTAGAGAGTTCACAGCTAATTTGGGAGGTTACCTATAATTGAAATATTTTTACCTGGATATTATGTTCATGGGAAGAAGAATATGTATTTATAATGAGAAGCCCTCTACATATCATATCGAGAAGATTGAAGATGAAGAAAAATTTGTATACTCAGTGAACCTAGAAACTGAAGAGTTGGAAGAGACAGACCTTATGGAGGAAGCTTTGGATGAGCTTCGTTTAGAGGATGAGTTTTCCATGCTCAAATTTAATGCAATTATGGAAAATGAGATCAATTTTTATACCATCATGAAGCTTGAGGAGGGTGAGGTGAAGGTGTTTAATGGTCTAGGTTTTTTCCCTAACCAATTATAGAAAATTTACTTCGATGGTGCCAGATGCAAGAACGGTGTCGAAGTTGGAGTAGTATTCATCTCTCCTTTAGTAATCCATAAAATATATTCATACTGACTGAAATGGATCTATACAAATAATACCACCGAGTACGAAGCACTATGCTTGGGCCTAAATAAAGAGGAGAATCTCGAGAATAAAAGTTGCACAGTTTTGGTGATTTCAAGTTGATTTTCAACTAGGTGGCCAACAAGTGCATTTCAATGCAACACTACTTAAAGGTATATTGCAATAAGCTATGGGACCTTTTTAAATCATTTTTTGACTTAAATGTTCAAGCAATTTCATGATAAAGGAATAAGCATGCAGATATCCTGACATCCCTTGGTGCAAATTTATCCCCTGTTGAGAGTGTGGTGTGAAATTCCAATATTGTAAGGTTGATTTAAACCTTCAATCCCTGACAAGAACATATACTAGCAAGTTTTTGATAATGATGAACAAATCCTAAACTTTATGATTAAAGAAGTTGGTACTGCGGATGGAAGAACATTAGACAAATATGAAGCTAAAGGCTTGATCCATATCAGAAATAATCATATCCCAAAAGGATTGATTACATTAGAAAGTTTATTTTATCAAAATGATAGAGTAGAAAAGCATCAAATCAATATGGAAAAAAAGGAATAAACTGAGCTAAATTTAGATCCAAACAAGGTAATCAAAGTCATAATAGATTGATCTCTATGAGATCTCAAGGAAATTAAAGAGCTATGTCATGAATTTATCGGCATTATTGCATGGATCTATCATGATCTAAAAGGATATGACACCATCGAGTTGCAAGAAGGAGTGAAGCCTTTTTTCCAAAAGAAAATACCTATTAATCTAAAGATTGAGGTGCTTATGAAAGAGGAGCTATTGAAAAATGTTGGAGATGAAAATAATTTACCCCATAAAGCACTCAACGTGGGTGGTGAATTTAGTTCTAGTTCAAAATAAGAACATATATATTCACTTGTGTATTTATTTCTATAATCTGAACTAAGAATATTTGAAATATCACTACCCTCTATCACAGATCTTTATTTCTTGATGGTTTCTTTGATTATAACCAAATATTGGTAAAGGATGAGGACTAACACAAAACAATATTTACTACAAAGTAGGGTACTTTCACCTATAAAGGAATACCTTTTGATCTTTCAAATGTTGGCACCACCTTTCAAAGAGCCATGGATGTCACCTTTGGTAAGTTTTTGAATCATATTATTGTTATATACCTTGATAATATGACTATTTTCTCACATCACAGGGAAGAGCATTACTTTTATCCTAGACAGGTGTTTGAAAAGTGTCGGGAGTTGGGTATTTCCATCAACCAAAAGAAATTCATTTTTACTATCAAGGAGAGAAAAATCTTAGGACATATGATCTCAAAGGAGGGACTAGCCATTGATCTTGCAAGAGTTGAAGCTCTCCTAAACTGCCACTGCCAGCTAACAAAAAAGAGCTACAACCATTTTTCGGCCAAATCAACTTTATCCATAAATTCATCATCGACTTCGATCGAGTGGTGAAACCGATGATAGAGCTCCTGAATAAAAACATAGATTTCAAATGGACAGAAAAGAGGAGGGAGGTTTTCCAAGAAATTAAAGAGAGGATAGTCCAAGCACTTGTATTGATCAATCTAGAATATTCTAAGAATTTTATCCTTTACATAGTGGGTGAGCTGGAGATTTATGTTGTTGTTCTTATACAAAATCAAGATGATGGAGAGGAACAACCTATCACTTTCCTAAGCTAAGTTATTTATTTTCACCAAGAAAAGTACAAATTTATTGAAATGCAGGTGTATATGATCATGAAGTCTTTGAAATTTTTTGATATTTCGTCTCTCAAAGCAAAATGATTGTCTATGTCATTCATAATAATGTTAGGAATTTTATTATTCAAGGAGATCTTGGTGATAAAAGAGTAGGCTAGGTTTGAAAAATTCAAGAGTATGATGTGGAGATTCAACTGACCAAATTGTTTCACTGTCAGGCACTATGTCAAAAATTGGCCAAGAGCACAACTTCTCAGTCATTAGTACCATTGCATGATGAAGTTATCAATGAGAGTAATCTTTCCAACCAAGCTATAGGTGATCGCAACTAGACAGAGGACCTTGTCGAGTTCTTCACGTCTAGAATATGTCCCCCTCACGTCAACTCCTCTCAAAGGTGAAGATTTATATTATAGGCGCTTATATACAACCTGTTACCAAGTGGGTTATTCCACAAAAATATAGATAAAGTACTCCTCCAATGTGTGAAAGAGTTAGATAAGCAAAAAATCCTGGAGGAGTTCCACTCTAGCTTGTCTGGTGGACATTACGCAGGAAGGCCTATGGTCTTGAAAATCATCTGGACTGGATATTTCTGGCATATCCTTTTCACATATACACATAAGGTAGCTAAAATTTGTGATAATTGTTAGAGGTATGTTGGCAAGAGTAAAAAGGTATCCTTGCCTCTACGACTCATCCAATTAGAATCTTCATTTCAATAGTGGGCTTAGACTTCATTGGGGTTATCGCTCCTAACTATTCTATTGAGCATAAATACATTTTGACAATGACAAACTACTTTAATCGATGGGTGGGGGCTATCCCAAAGAAAAAATTAGACTAAGAAATAGTTATTTATTTTCTTAAGGGGATGATTACCCATTTTGGTGTTCCATATGCCATTGTAACTAATAACATGACTTCCTTCACTAGAGTGAATATTACCAAGTTTATGAGTATATATGGCATTTACCTATAAGTATATTCCAATTATTATCCATAGGGAAATGGCTTAGATGAGTCTACGAACAAGAATATGCTTTAGATATTAAAGAGAACACTTGGGAGAAATAAGAGAATTTTGCACCTACTGCTAGACCAAGCTCTGTGGGCCGATTGTATGTTGGTGAAGAAGTTGATTAAAACTTCTCCCTACTTCCTAGTGTATGACAAGGAAGTAGTTTTACCTATCCATATTTAACTTTCGATCCTCTAGACTTTGTAGTTGTTGCGTGATGAGAGTGCTGAAATTGATCCCATGAGCATGATACTAGCATAGCTTTTGTAGCTTGGAGAAGAAATGGAGAAAGTGTATAACGCTTTCATGGAGCATGCCAAAATAATGCAAAAGTGGTTCAAGAAAAATATGTCTAAAAGGATATTTAAAGTTGGTGACTTGGTGTTGAAGTGGAACTCAGATAAGGTGAAACCTGGCAAGCATCATGAATTTGAGGTAATATGGAAAGGCCCATTCCAGATCTCAGGGGAAAATTCTATTAATGTTTATTATCTTCGGGACATGGATTGCCGAGAACTTCCGATCCCAGTAAACGGTCTTCATCTAAAGACTTACCACCACTGAAACGTTTGAGGCTCAAGTATGTATATATGTACAATTTTATCCTTTTATTTTTCGAATATGTTATGCTTTGATAAAAAAAAAGGAGTCTTGTTTTGCCTCCCCCAAGCAAGTAGATTTGCTCCAAAATACTTCTTCGAGGGTAGAACTTGATTTTGCCTCGAGAAATATTTTTATGATTTGTATTTTTTTTGAAAAACCTTTAGTGACACAGTTGGAGGGAATATATATATATATATATATATATATATACAAGAAGAAAAAAAAAGAGTAAAAATGTGCTTTCGCCCCAATTAAGGGGCGAAAGTCGTATTCACCCAGTTTTTGGAGTGATAGAGCATAAATAAATAAATATATATATATATTGAAAGGCATGCTTTTGCCCTGATTAGGGGATAAAAGTCATGAACACCTTGGGCAAATGTCATAATAAAAAGGAAAAAAAAATAAAAGATATAAATAAAAAAAGAAGAAGTGAAAAACACGTTTTCCCCAAGATAAGGGTGAAATTCATGTTCGCCTCCTCCTAGGGCAAAAATAGAAAAAGAAACAAAGGACGAAACTAAAAAAAAAAGGAAGCACAACTCCAAAAAGAAAAGAGACAGGGAAAATATCATGTAAAGGAGATGCACCAGTAAAAGTAGTTTATTTCCAAGGAAAAGTAGAATTTGGTTTGTTTTTTAGAAAAGCAGAGAAAGCTTGATTTTCTAAATAAAGTGCTTTTCAAAGCTTGATAAGGGACGAAGAGCATTTTAAAAAGGCACTTCAACTATTATTTTCTCCAAGCTATAGGAAGAAAGACTTCGAGAGCGCAATTGGTTGGGAAAAGAGTAAAGTGTCGATTGATTTCACTCGAAGATATTTTTTATAAAGTGAAGCATGCATGTTGAAGATATTTTTCACCGAGGCATGCTTTCAAAAGTGCCTTGATGTCATTTTAAAATTAAAAACGCTCGAAAATTTTTAAAATTCGTCTGTTTCACCTCAAAATGGATTTTTGAAAATTGAAAGTGGTGGAGGTGATTTATTTTCATCCCAAGGTGCGCCTTCCGTAGACACTTGGCAGTTTTCATTCCCAAGGTTGCTATTTGATGATCATGAAGTTCATTTCAAGGTTGGATATGGCCGAAACACAAGATTTGAGGAAGATTTTGGGCAAAAGAAGTTCGAAGGCAGTTAAAAATTTATTAAAGATTGTGCTCGATGCCAAGATAAAAATGCACGTTTGCCCAATGCCTTCGAAAAGTAGCATGTGCATTTAATCTAATTGGTGAGGCATAGTTATAAATTTGGTGCTCCCGAAAGAAGATAAAAGGTTTTTTTCTATTTTTTCTAAAGTATTGTTGCAGAAGTTACAGGAAGCTTCAACATTATTCAAATAGGGAAAAATAACTGTTGAATCTACTAGCACTGAAGAGATGAAGAAAGTGAAGAAGACTAAGGGAGAAAAGAAATCCAATAAAGCTAAGCACTATAAAAATGATGACTTGGAATCATACTCCGATACGTTGGCTCAAGTGGGAGACTACATTATTGCCAACAAGGGCATTGAAAAATTGCACCAAGATTTAGACTTTGTAGTTATATAGGGGTTAACGTCGAAGAGTTCTCTCACAATAGCATACCATGCTCATATCTTCTAATACATGTGCATTCAAATTCACTATTACTCAGAAGTGGTGGAGGTCATTTTGAAATTTTATAATCCTAAAACCAGAATGGTGCAGAATGCAAAATGAGATGTGTTATTCACCATCTCAGCTGAAGATGTCCAAGAGGTGTTTGCTTGTGTAATTACACCACCCTCAGATTTTATTTTCAAGAAATTGCACATCATTGAATAAGAAGAAAGATATCAGTCGATCGTGATATTGCACTGGTTCATGGAGACGCAGTTGATTAAAATTCCCCAACATGGTGAGCTACCAATGTTATCAAAATCATTGATGGATTTTAAGAGTCTAGACTTATTCTCTCTAGTTGCTTGGTTGGTTGGTCTTCCATAAAATTCAATGGTGCACAAGTGGCAAGTAGTGTTGGTGCAATGCATATCATAGGTCAAATTCTACTCTCCTACAACAATGAAAGAAAGAACGAATCCCATTTTCTTTGACTAGACTGATCATATTTTTAGAAGAATGCATTCCCAGCTAGAGAAAATGTAGAGTGAAGGAACAAAGGTATTCAGGCACACATCCTTTCTAATTTGGTATTTCTTCTTCCACCTGCACAAGAAGTTTTCTTTTAATGCAAGTAAACAGGTTGATAAGGATAATAGAAAATTATCGATATATATGCGGACTTCCAATTTATCAAGATAGGAGTCTTTCTATAATTTCAATCATATATTTGTGGGTCCTACCCTGGAGATGATTTTCTGCAAAAGTGAGGAGGTACCAAGGGTAATGATAGAAGAAATCATCTCAAAATAAAGAGAAGATATATTTTTATTGATGCAAGGTGTTTTATTATGCATTTTTAGCTTTACTGGTAAGCCAATTTTGCTCCCATATTTTTCTATAGAGCATTTTTTTGCTTTGGAGGTTATTCAAAAATATGATTATATTAATGATGTGTATGGGGTAGGGCATAGGAATAAAACCATGTGCGATATGCCTTTTCACTTTGGAGGCATCGAGGTGAGCTAGGTGGGCCAACACCAATTGATAACTGAGGCCTTTTACGATATCAAAAATTGTGGAGCTACCATAACAATTGAAGTATGATTCTTTGGGTCTCTTTGCTGAGCACATCAAGGTTAAAAGTTTTCACTATTGTTCAAGGTCGAATATTGAAAAGCGCTGAAACAATCCAAAAGGGGCATGACTTGGAGTGGCACATGGAAAACATGATGCCACTTCCACCTTGGCACAATTTCTATGAAATGGAGTTTGAGTATAACCTTGTTGTACATAAGAATCATATTCCTCTACCAAGATTATTTAGCCAGTTGAAAGAGCAACTTTTGAGTTGGTCTAAAGAAAAAATTATGAAGTGGATCATGAGGGCTCATAAAAGGAATACCAGGTCACCATATGGTCTAGCAATAGATGGAATATTTTTGGACACCTATGACGAGTTTTATTCCAGTTACTAGTTGATTATGTTCACTTGAATTATACCTAATTTTTTTCAAAATTCAATCAGTGAGGAAGACATAGCTAAAGAAGAGCATCCTGTAGTCCAGGAAGCACCACTTGCACCTGAAGAAGAATAACAACTTCTAGAAGAGCCATTGTGGTGTAAGGCAAAAAGTAAGATTGAAAAGCTACCGATTATAAATTTTTTAAAGAAGTAAAGAACTGAAGCAGTTTCGTCAAACCCTCCTCCTACGGTTTTGACTGAGCAGAAAAAATTATTAGAAGCCATCCCTTTGGTTTGGGCAAAGCCATTGGTTCAAAGTGTTGATGTTATCAATTTTGAGGAGGACATTGTAGCAAAACTAAAGGACTAGGTGGATAAAGATCCAGCATCACAACCACCTACATCCCTACTGGCTCAAAAGGTGTTAGAACTTGAAGGTACATTTTCTTATCTTTCTCCTCTCCCCGAGCAAATGGTGATTGTTGTTTCCCTTTATCTAGTTTTTTCTTCTATATCCCCTTAATTTGGTATGCCCTCCACTTCAGTTTTCCACTTCCCTTTCTTTCGGTTCTTTCACCTCCACTCCAAACCCATTTTCACTTCTCGTATCATCCACCCAAGTAACCTCCATTACAGTTGTATGTGTGCAAGATACCCCTCGAGTGAGTGTGACTATGATCAAACCCATTACCTCAATTTCCACCACCAGTTATATTCCCACCACTATTTCCATTGTGCTAGTTTCAACTTTCCTTGAGGCAAATCCCCAGCTAGATCATTTTCCTTTCACTCCATTTTTGGAGTTGTAGGTGGTACCTGAATCAGTGATAGCATTTGTACCAGTGTAGTCCATTGTGATAAAAATAATCCAAGCTCATTTAAGTTCATCATAGTGGCTGAAGAGTAAAAATAGAAGAGAATTCATGGCACCCGCGAAGCCTTTTAAGCAGGTTGCCTTTGATCCCAACACTATGGAGGCCCATACAATAAAAATTACTCCCCAAGTTCAAAATCCTTAGGGTGAGATGACTCCGAATGATTATAATTATGATATCATCACCAAGGACCTCACAAAGCTCAACACCACTGAGATAGTGGAAAAAATTCAAGTGGAGACAAGCTCCTTGTTCCTACATGAAGAACACTATAAGAATTGCTTATTTGAGGTTGAAGCTAAGATCGTTGATCTAGAGGAGTCTCTGGAAAAAAACTGAGTGTAGTTACAATCAACACAGTTAGATGTAACTCAATGGCAGAAAAGATAAAAAGAGTTGGATAAGATTATCCAAAAGCACAAGTAGGCCAAATGATGAGCAGAAAAATAGGTTGAGGCATTGGAAAGCCAACTCCAAAATTTGCAGGATCAGTTGACTGTGAAATCAATTCAGGCCATAGGCCTAATGAAATAAAAATTCAAGGAGATACACAACCAGTTGCTTGTTGATTGTAAGACCCATGCGGTCAAGGAAATGCAGGTCCTTATGTACCTTCAAGAAATACAAACCTTCATATCATATGGTCAACATATAATGGAGTGTGGCAAAGAATACCTGGAGCCTATCTTGGTAAAAGTAACATAGATGCAAACGCTAAGTAGAACATGCCTTATATTTTCTCCTACGAGCCACTTGGTTTGATCTTGGTCAAGTGCCAAATTTGTGCTACACTAGTATTTCTTTATGCTAGACTAGGTGAAGGAGGCCCACAAGCTACTCAACATGTTTGAGCAGGAGAGAAGAATCTCAAAAACATATTTTAATGTAGTAGCTGATAATGGTTTTCCTAGCTTCATTGATGATCATGGGAATATTCTACCAAAGGATAACTTGGAAGTAGTTTGGGTGATCTTTGTTGATGACGCCTTAAAATTTGATGATTGGGACAAGCCTCTCGCCAAATACCATGTGCTACTCCTAATGAGAAAGCTCGCATGCATCAATTCTAGTTTACTAGAGCTTAGTCAATGGGTGAATTATTGAAAGCATGAGGATACAAAAAAAAGAAAGGAAAGACTCCAATCACGATGCAAAAAATGAAACTAAACTTAACGCTAAATCCTACGAACTAAAAACGCATGAATTGAAACCCAAAATTAAATAACAGCCCTTCTCTTTTATTGATGTATTCCACAACTCAGTTACAATTCGCGTCCTCCCTTTTTAGGGGCGAGGAGTGTCAAATTCGTCTCTGGGTTACATCCATGGATAGCCTTCCTTCTTTCGCATGCCCACATGTAAGATGGGCGGACCAAAACATCGTCGCAACTTGTGTCTACGAGTTTTGATTCCTTACTGCTTCTTCGATGTTCCGATCCTACATTCAAAAGAATAAGAAATAATCAATAGCACCTGCGGGCAAAACAAAACATGCAATCCCGAAGCCTACGATAAATAGACGAGAAAAATGAATTAAACTAGGACTAAAATGAATCCAAATGTTCTAAAAATTTGATAGTGGCATCAGGACATCACCAAGAAGGCACTGCAAAAATAATTGTCAGGAAATTCCTCGCCGATTTGAATTCGTTTCGGGGCGGGACGAATTCACCTGCAACAAAACGCCGAAAAGGTGTTGTCCCAAATGTCTAGCCTAGAGAGCTCCAAAAGACCTAAAAAATTGGGGTTAGCTAATTGGGGGAATTTTGGGAAGACCCAGATGGTTGGATTTTCCCAATTTGACCTTCATCAATGGGAATATGATGATGCTACCTGCAAGTTAGTAAAAGCGAACAAATATAGAAACACGATCAAAATTGCTCAAAATGAGACAAAATTTAAATTACAACCTATCTAAGAATCATAGAATTGAATGCAAAAAACAAATATGATAGAAAGAAAATTTTGCCATATATTCCCAATCATTCCTAAAGGGACGATTAGGCCTACAGCAGTGCGGGGGCACCCGGGCGGGCCGCTCACCGTTTGGGGCCTGATTTCGGCACCAATCCACTTGGGATGGATCCAAAATATCTTACAAGGTGTTTTCGATGAATTTGGTGGTATTCTATGGCTAAATTTTGGGTTTTGGGCTCAAGATTCAACCTTCCAAAATTCACCCAATGACCTCCTCTCTAAAAGAGATCAAGGATGTAGAAGGCGCAAATCGCACAAGGATGTATGGGGAAATAAAATGGCAGCACTTCGTTGCTCCAAATTGCTCTTACTCTGTATATTTTGGGGTGAGAAAACTCACCAATTTATAGACCTGGAGGTCTCTTGAAAGGGGCATGCAGAGGCACCACTTGGCAATCATGCCTTCCCGGGGGGAAGGAGATTCCTCCCTGAATTGGGACTTCATGACTGACCATGCAAATGCCTCTAACGCTCAAAAACACTCACCCATACTCCCATGCAATGAAGGAAGCATTGAGTGGCGGATCTAAGCTACCATTTGTCAATATTTGACTTTTTTCCCGTCAAACCTGCAATTTTCCCCACCCTGGAGCGGATCCAGAATTCATCCCTAGGTGGGGCGAATCCCAGTTTGAATTCATTCCAGGGTAGAATGGATACTGAGAAAAGTGGCTAAAGGTGCCAAAATGATTTATGACCTTCCAAAACTACTATGAGAGTGGTTAGGACCACTGTTTAACCTCTGGGGTCTGCCCTTGGGGCTGTGTGTGTCAAAGTGATCAGTGTTTGCAGTCACATAATCGGATTGGTGTTGTTTTGGTGTCTACAAATGCCCCTTTTTGGGATGCGTTGTGCATGGCATAGCATCGAGCAAAAATATATAACGAAAGCACTAATGATTAGGGTTTCTTGGTAACCTAACCAACTTTTGATGCCCCAAGTATGGAAATGGCATGCATTATTGAATCCTTGCTTCTGACGAGTGAAGGAACTCAATTCAAGTGTTAACCTTTTTTGGTGAGGTGTTACTTGAGCTTGGACATTGATCAGTCATGAATAGGCAAAGGGCGCAACCTTTTGTCTATGAGAACCTTGAGTTCATGATTCATGAATGCCAAGTGTTTGATCAGCTTGTGATTTTTGCTTGTTTGCTGCCCCAAGCAGGAGCGTGATTGTCTTTGTCAATGATCCTTTGAATGCATGCCATTTCCTTGATTGGGTGTGTTTTTGTTGATTGGTGACTAAGTGTGACTAACCCCTCAAGCAACGAATCGATGAGGGAATGACCTTCATGAGAAAAGCGACGAGTCACTTGACCCAAGATGACTTGTGTAAGGGTGCCTTCAGATATTTATCTTTGAATGTGTGTGCAGTTTTCTGACATTTAGACCTGTTTTTGGTGGGTGTTAGCCCTTTTGGTGACGCATTTTGGAGCTGAAATTGTCAAAAATTTGTCTTCCCGTGGAGCGGTCCGGCTATGGTAGCATTCTTAGGGAGTAGGATAATGACAATTTGCAACCCCAATGTCTATTTTGGATGCCAAGAATTTCAGGCATGAAGGCACCTTCGTTTGGCAATGTTATTGCTATTTTTGGGTGGGTTTTGACCCGTTTGGACGATGTCGTTTGGGGATGAAATTCTCGGAAATCCGTCTTCCCGTGGAGTGGTACAGCTATAGTAGCCTTCTTAGGGAATATTATAGCGAGGATTTGTGACCCTGACATCTATTTTGCATGACCGTAATGTCAAGTGCCAAAGCACTCTCATCGGACAAATTTATTGACTGTTTTGGTGCATTTTTGTTCAATTTTTGTTATTTTTTTAAATTTCTGCCCTGAATTCATTCTAAGGTGGGACGAATACCAGCTTAGTATTCATACCAGGGTGGTACAAGTGCTAACCAAAGTGCTCATCCTAGGTAGGAATGAATATAAGCTCAAAAGGCCTATTTAAAGGCCAAAACTAGGGTTTGCGCTCATTTGTAGCCAAATTTTCTTGCGATTTGGAGCTCTGGGGAGGAGGAGGTTAATTCTACAAAGTGAAGCACTGCCGAATTTCTCTTGACATCATGAGTGCACAAACCGGATTGAGCGGCGAAGCCGAAGCGAGACCAGTAAGTGCTCCCTAGCATTATTGCTTTTGTTTGTTATATGTTTTGAAACTGCCAGTTATTTGTTTATTTTTCTTTGTTATGTTGTTGTTCAAAATTAAAATTGAAACCCTAAAACTGAGCTGAACATAGACCCAGACTTAGCTTAAACTGAACGAGAAACGTAGTTAAAACCTAGGTGAATAAATTTGTTTGTTTTGCTTTTAACTAAAACCCTAGGATAAACGAAACGTAAACCCTAGTTTTTTAGGTTGAGCTTGTCAGTTTTAAAATGTAGGTGAAAACCCTAGGTTAAAAAATTGTTATTGTAATTATGTTTTGCTTGTGCAGAGTGTAATTTTTGTGAATTTTGTTGTTTTTGAGCTGTACATTGGTAGGCAGTGTTGTATATTCATGTTATTGTGTTGTATAGTTTTTTTTTTTTTTTGGTTGGATTTTAATGTTGTGTTGTTTTCTTTTGTAGGTGGTGAAGAGCCGGTATCGTGTACCGATTGCTTTTGCAAAAGTGTAGGTGGCACTAACTATGGCTGACTAGGAGTGGCTTGATGCCCTTGGGCTCAAGCAGGTGGCTCGACTAGAGCCTGTGGTCAGGGATCGGGCCTATCTGATGGCCTTGATCAACTTGTGGGATCCCTGGACCAACACCTTCCATCTCCCAACATGGGAGATGACAGTGACCTTGGAGGATGTCTATCGGCTTCTGCGGATTCTAATAGATGGACTGCCAATCAGAACATTGTCGCGTGATCAGCGGATAGTTGTACTGATATGATGCTTCGAGCACGTGGAGGAGTTGGGGGTGGATGGTCTAGTGGAGATGGCAGAGGTTGACTGCCAGATGGGTGGGATTTTGATTCGATGGTGGTTTGAGAGGGGGGTGTTGGGAGTGAGGCACGCATTGCTTATGGGACTCATTTCCAACATGCTACTACCTAACTCATCAGGTGCGAGGTTCCCGTGGAACCTAATAGATTTGGTCTGGCGACTGGTGGAGTGTTTGACACAGGAGCCATTGATCTTGATATGGGGACAGACGCTGCTGGTGCAGCTCTATGGGGAGCTATATGAGGTCCACTGCCAGAGGCGAAAGGGGATCAGCTGTAGCTATCTATTGTAGAGTTGGGGTTGGTAGCACATAGTGGTGGAGAGACCAGGGGGGTTACCATGGACGACGTGGGTGGAGATGGCGGATAAGGATATTAGGTATGCGGCTCTGTGGCGATGGTCTAAGGAGCAGGGACAGAGTCGGTGGTGGGCAGGTGTCGTAGGGCACTATGTTGATGCCTTTGCTTTTCTTGCTCTGAGGGAGGTATTCTAGCGACCCTATCGGGATTGTCTAGCCTGGCCAGAGGCTAGAGAGTGGCTTCGATGGGTCTGCAGGGAGCGATGGTTGATTGGGTGACATGGGACCGAGCATGAGTTTTTCCCGTACAGTCGGGTGACACGACATTTTGGGGTGCGCAAGGGGTTTCTTGGTGAGCCCATGGTCTATCGGCATCGGGGGGATGAGAGGACTTTGGATCAGTCGGTCATCGCACCACTATGCGAGGATGCAGATGTAGTGATCGACGTCTCGGACGTGGATAACGTCGAGACTACCATGAAGTACGACCAGTGGTGGGTACTACGGTGATGGTGGGGAGAGGGGCCACTGGGAGGCACGAAGGCAGTAGCCACGGGTGGGGAGGGTGCCGAGGCACCAGGAGAGGCTTGGGGGGTTCCTCGGGAGGATGCAAATATGGTGGAGGTGGAGGATGAGGATGTGGATCTAGGGGTTCCAGATCGGTCGACGATGTAGGACATCATGGAGTAGTGGGAGCAAGAGAAAGCTACTGTTCCATATATGCCTACACCTCAGGTGGGAGCAAAGGACACGGAGTCTGGGCTACGCGTTGAGATTGCATGGTTGGCGGAGCTGCTACGGAGGCAGGATGAGGATTTGGGGGAAGCTTTGCATGAGAGGGATCTCCTGTGGGCTCAGTTGGTGGAGTGGGAGAGCACATTTGTTGCACACCATCGGGGGGATGGGGACACCAGCGCTGCATAGGAGAGGGATCTCCTACGGATGCAGTTGGCGTAGTGCGATGATGCAGTAGCTTACTACCATCAATGGGAGGCAGAGTGGTTGCGATGGGAGGCCGATTGGTCTCGACATCGGATGGATATGGAGGGAGAGATTATCTGCATCTATGGGCAGTTACTTGAGCCCTCGGGAGGTGGGTCATCGCTTCGGACGAGGGGCAGTGATACTGAGCAGTCAACATCATCTCATCGCAAGCGATTGGATGAGGGAGGTGGTAGTAGGCATGATGCAGGGGCTAGCAGTAGCCACCCTGAGGGGTCCCATAGGACCCACACCACAAGGGGTAGTTCCCGTCACACCGATCCTACGTGATCACGGTGGTCGACACCTTAGGCTGGGGGGTTTTGAGATTTTGGATTTTGTTGCGGGGTCAGAGGACTAGCTCTTTGTAGCCTACGGGCATTTTTGACGATATATATACCGACTTTATTTTGTTTATGCACATGTGATGATTTGATTTTATGCATGATGAGTGATGAGTATGGATGTATGCATATTAATTTATTTTGATGGATGCATATGTTATGATGAATGCAAATGTTTTTGATTTATATGTGATATGCAAAAATGGAATGGATGAATTGAATTTGTGATGTTTGGTAGTCGCACCATAGACTGTTCAGAACTTTATGGCTTTTTTTGTCTTAGGCGATTGCTATGGTGAATAGCTTTGTAGGCATACATGTTTTTTTTGGTATTTTCTGATGGCGATGCAAGGATGAAAGATAGAAAGTTGGTTGAGAATGTAGTTAAGGTTTTCTGGGACTCCGATGTTTTAACTAACTAGCCATGACTGTACTTGCATCTCATAAGATTTTTGAACAAGGTATGAATCAGACTTGTTTTTGACCAAGTTATTTCACATCCCTGTGTGTACAATTGAGTTTTTTTATGTGGTTTTTGTCAGGATACTGCTAGTGCCAGATAGGCTATCAACCAAACCTGTACTGAGGATCACCTGATTAGCTCCACTAACTCCTTTGTTGTGTTTAGCCAGATTAATCTGCGATGCTATCTAGGATACCATAAGCTAGCTCATCCACATGCAAACATTGATCTGCACATAAGTTAATGTGACAAATATATCGTCATGCGGGATGTTTACCACCAGTGACCGATAGGCTATCAACCAAACTGGTACTGAGGTTTGCCTCATGACCTGTTGAAATGATGAGAGTTCCAGGGATTCAAGTTCGACTCCCTTCTTTTCTTCAATTGTATTGGGATACTTGCTCTTTTGTAGAGATTAAAATCACTGTTTATTTTTATTTTTTCTTTTGAGCAAGGGATTTGGATATGGAGTGATGAGAATAACTATTTTATGTGCTTTTCTTGATGTATGCACTTTGTTTGTGATGTCATAATTTGTATTTTTGATGTTTGCAACTTTTTGATATTTTGCAACTTTTGAGAACTTGGGATTCTTGGGGAATTGGGTAGGGAGGATGCTTGTCCTTTTGCCAACTCTCAGCATTCTTGGGGTCATTCGCATAGGGGGATGAGCAAGATAACCATTTCGCTTATGGTGACCTGGATTGCTTTGTAGGGTTCATCTTTTGTTCACACAACTTGGGAATTTTGTTATATGTTTTAACTTGTGTCGGGATGCTACATAACAAGGTGTGATCCAAGTAGAATTCTACCTTCATAAAATCTGTCTGACTCGGTACAGTATGTGGCTAGGAAGCTAATGACGACTTAATGACGAAAACTCTCGATACATTAGAAAACAACTGACTATGATAGGGAAAAAAAAATAACGTGAATGGTGGTTATAGGCGATGAGCTAATGATAAAGCGGAAAAATGTAGAAAGTGATGGTTTTTGCCAAGTAATGACAGTCTATGGTGCTTTGACCTGTACGACCACAAATGTGCAATGTATGCTTTGACCTGTACTTGCTCGTGGTTAATAATCATTGGCTAAGCATCCGAATTGAGCTCGTGCGAAAATATTTTAGAAAGCAGAAGTAGTGAATAAACGAAAGTTGGTCGAAGTCCAAAGTCATCATGGGCAGAGTGGCGCATTGGCAATTGGATTTTGGCTAAGGTGGGTGGTAGCACAAACATCAAGGTTTTGAATCCCCTTGACTGCGTTCGGAAGGCGTTGGAAGAAAAGCACTTGAAGCGCTTTTGATGTATAGAAAGGGAGGAAAGGTTTTAAGGCTTGCGGTGTGGGCAAGTCGAGGGTTCGAATCCCCTTGAGGAAGTACTAAGGAGGCTATATAAAGGGTATACCTAAGGTTCATAAACTGATACTTGCTCGTGGTTAATAATCATTGGCTAAGCATCCGAATTGAGCTCGTGCGAAAATATTTTAGAAAGCAGAAGTAGTGAATAAACGAAAGTTGGTCGAAGTCCAAAGTCATCATGGGCAGAGTGGCGCATTGGCAATTGGATTTTGGCTAAGGTGGGTGGTAGCACAAACGTCAAGGTTTTGAATCCCCTTGACTGCGTTCGGAAGGCGTTGGAAGAAAAGCACTTGAAGCACTTTTGATGTATAGAAAGGGAGGAAAGGTTTTAAGGCTTGCGGTGTGGGCAAGTCGAGGGTTCGAATCCCCTTGAGGAAGTAAATACGTTTTTTCTCTAATTAATTCTATTAATCCCTAAGTTGGAGATATAAGGTAGTTAGGAATAATTAAAGTTTTTAATTAAACTTTGTTTTTATAAGGGCTATGATTATTATTTCAAATGTGGATGAGTTGTTGATTTAATTTGATGTTCATGAAATTGAGAATTAATATTTAGGAGAAATAAGGAGTTGTTATAAAATAATTTTTGAGAGGTTTATTGATTATTATTTTTTATAAGGGTTTTTATTAAAAGGACTTTGGTGGATGTGTTTATTAAGTTGGAGTAAAAAGGTGTAAATTGAGTTATGATTTATCTTGTGATTATTATTTGAAGTCCACTAACCCTTATTGAGATTAGAAAGGAAAGTTGTGTTTAGTGTGGCAGATTTTGTGGACAACTTCTTGGCATAAAAAAAGGTATGGGCATATTATCCTATTAATTGTTTATGGTGGTTGATTTCTAAAATATCATTGGAGTGAAAATGATTGATTGTGGTTTCCTTTCCAAAAGTGGTTGGTTGAATGCTTCAAGGTTTTCTGGTTTGAGAGTTCTGTTTAAACCTTGTTTTATAAGCATAGTCGTTGAAGCCCATTGGTTATGTAAATAACTTGAAAATAACATGCGTATCATAAACTGATACTTGCTCGTGGTTAATAATCATTGGCTAAGCATCCGAATTGAGCTCGTGCAAAAATATTTTAGAAAGCAGAAGTAGTGAATAAACGAAAGTTGGTCGAAGTCCAAAGTCATCATGGGCAGAGTGGCGCATTGGCAATTGGATTTTGGCTAAGGTGGGTGGTAGCACAAACGTCAAGGTTTTGAATCCCCTTGACTGCGTTCGGAAGGCGTTGGAAGAAAAGCACTTGAAGCGCTTTTGATGTATAGAAAGGGAGGAAAGGTTTTAAGGCTTGCGGTGTGGGCAAGTCGAGGGTTTGAATCCCCTTGAGGAAGTACTAAGGAGGCTATATAAAGGGTATACCTAAGGTTCATAAACTGATACTTGCTCGTGGTTAATAATCATTGGCTAAGCATCCGAATTGAGCTCGTGCGAAAATATTTTAGAAAGCAGAAGTAGTGAATAAACGAAAGTTGGTCGAAGTCCAAAGTCATCATGGGCGGAGTGGCGCATTGGCAATTGGATTTTGGCTAAGGTGGGTGGTAGCACAAACGTCAAGGTTTTGAATCCCCTTGACTGCGTTCGGAAGGCATTGGAAGAAAAGCACTTGAAGCACTTTTGATGTATAGAAAGGGAGGAAAGGTTTCAAGGCTTGCGGTGTGGGCAATTCGAGGGTTCGAATCCCCTTGAGGAAGTAAATACGTTTTTTCTCTAATTAATTCTATTAATCCCTAAGTTGGAGATATAAGGTAGTTAGGAATAATTAAAGTTTTTAATTAAACTTTGTTTTTATAAGGGCTATGATTATTATTTCAAAGGTGGATGAGTTGTTGATTTAATTTGATGTTCATGAAATTGAGAATTAATATTTAGGAGAAATAAGGAGTTGTTATAAAATAATTTTTGAGAGGTTTATTGATTATTATTTTTTATAAGGGTTTTTATTAAAAGGACTTTGGTGGATGTGTTTATTAAGTTGGAGTAAAAAGGTGTAAATTGAGTTATGATTTATCTTGTGATTATTATTTGAAGTCCACTAACCCTTATTGAGATTAGAAAGGAAAGTTGTGTTTAGTGTGGCAGATTTTGTGGACAACTTCTTGGCATAAAAAAAGGTATGGGCATATTATCCTATTAATTGTTTATGGTGGTTGATTTCTAAAATATCATTGGAGTGAAAATGATTGATTGTGGTTTCCTTTCCAAAAGTGGTTGGTTGAATGCTTCAAGGTTTTCTGGTTTGAGAGTTCTGTTTAAACCTTGTTTTATAAGCATAGTCGTTGAAGCCCATTGGTTATGTAAATAACTTGAAAATAACATGCGTATCATAAACTGATACTTGCTCGTGGTTAATAATCATTGGCTAAGCATCCGAATTGAGCTTGTGCGAAAATATTTTAGAAAGCGAAGTAGTGAATAAACGAAAGTTGGTCGAAGTCCAAAGTCATCATGGGCGGAGTGGCGCATTGGCAATTGGATTTTGGCTAAGGTGGGTGGTAGCACAAACGTCAAGGTTTTGAATCCCCTTGACTGCGTTCGGAAGGCGTTGGAAGAAAAGCACTTGAAGCGCTTTTGATGTATAGAAAGGGAGGAAAGGTTTTAAGGCTTGCGGTGTGGGCAAGTCGAGGGTTCGAATCCCCTTGAGGAAGTACTAAGG